>JASANE010007008.1:0-14869 GCA_030248225.1 Trileptium ribeirensis
CCTAGCCGATAACAATATTTAGAAACGGAATAAGAGAGCGCAAATATCCAATTTTGTCTCAAAATCGTATAGCTTATGTATCGCAGTTGTTACTATAGCTTGAGGATGGTTGGCGGTATTTGTTGCAAATTTTTACAGTCGGTTGCGACCTATGTTATACAAATCATATATATATATTTCTAACGTCGTCCAACCTACAGAATGGACAGCCCTTATCCAAAAGCAATATTTTGAACCAAGATTCGTGTACATATTTTGCCATTATAAATGGCTTTGGTATAGTTTGCTCTATTTGGTCAAATTTTTGCTATGCTGGCGTAAGTCTGTGATAGGTGTGTACTGTTGATTTCATATCGATATTTCAGATATAACTGCGAAACAAGGGGCGCAAGTATTTTTCGTATCAAAATCACCAATCCTCCGGTTTCATCTAGCTAATCAATATTTAAATGGACTGACTTTAAACCCAACAGTCTCACCGCAGAATCTATGAATATTACATGTGCCTAATGCCAGATGTTTGGCACCATTCCACAATAAAGATGCACGAGTACACGATAACTTTTCGCGTTAACAACTGAATCGTACGAAATTAAAGAATACGGACTATGAATTCAGAATATCCCGTTAAACAAAGGAGGAGGAATATTGAAAACTTTTCGCTGAGTAGGATGAATTGGGAATTTTCCAGATCTGTTTTCTTAATTCTGATGCGTTATTTGGACGACATGCGAACTGACGTAAGATACCAACATACAAAGTGCAGCAAAATTTATATGGAAATCTAAAACTAAACGAAATAAAAACAGCAAATAAACTTATATTTAGTCCTAGCTTTGTAGTCTCCCTTCACGTTAAATATTTTGAAAATACTCCATACATTGTTATATGACTTTACGCATTGCTAATATCATCGACAGGGTTCAGCAGAAATTATAATATGAAAAAAGAAAATATATACTTAAAACGCCACTTATTCTTCGCTGTAGAGAAATATCATTACGACAGTGAAGCGATGAGAAAGTTTATATACCATCTAATATGGATCAATCCAAAACGTGAATGAAATCTGTTTACTTTCCGTGATAGCATTCTCCCGACGCATCAGCACACAAATTTGTGTATACTTGAATTTAACAAAAAAACCAACTTAGAGAAATACACGCTGTCAAAACACGTTTGTCCTACAGCGACACAGCCTTAAAATTGAAAGAGTGCATTTTTCAAATGTGTATTTAAGTACAACCATAATCAGTCGGCAAAATTGTTATTATATATATATCCAAAAATTTATTCAAAGAATTGAACTATATCTTGAAGAATTGAATCACTCTGCTAATAGTACATTAATAAATATATACAATATCATTCATACATATTCATAAGTGAAATATACAATATCAGAAAAGCAGTCAATTATAATTAAAGCTTTTACAAACATATGCTAGGTCGGTATTTTATATAGAGAGTAGAATGTCTTTGGTTCAAAATGAGAATCGAACGGCTAGTGGTGCTCCAGCGACAACAGCAACGCTACCTATTGGAAACAGTCACAGTAGTAAGTTTCGGAGACAAAACTTGTGACTTGTCGGTGATAAGGAATCAAATATCCATGTGATTGGGACGTGTGAGATCAGGAAAACTGAGTATTTATCTGCTTGATACTGGCAAGAAATTAAGCAATCGCAATGCCTCGATTGGAGCAACCACGACGCTACCATACACTACCATTAACGCCATCATTTAAGCCCTTGATTGAATTTCCAAGCGAATTTAAAGAATTTAGAGAACCTAGTGGTGTAGTCGATGTCGCAAAATCGTTTGTTGTGTCAGCACCGTGTCCCGCAGGACCAGATACTGACGGATTGCCGCCATTTCCAGCAGTTGATCCATTATTACCGTTTAGCTCGCTGGGAGTTTGGATACCTCCATTTTGATGTTCGACGCTCATGACTGCTGTATGATGATTGCCGGATACGACACCTGTGGTTGTCCCTGAGCTGGACGATGTTGGATCAAATACAAGTTGGCCTGGTTCGGTGCCTGAAATATGGAATGTCAAATTCTACATTATATACCTTTGTTACTAAGAGTTTCCAATCGAAATGTTTTATGTTTCAATAGACATACTAAATTAACAACAAAATGCAAAGTGTATTTGCGTCAGATTTAGATATGTTTTGCTAATTAATTTCAGTGTAATTTGCAGGAGACAGTGTAAAGTTTAACTAAGTTATCTCAATATTATACATAATGTAAAAGTAAGACAATGTAAAATGAACATATTTCTGACAGTCATTAAGCAATGATTTCATAAAATTGATGCCTTAGCCTACATCAGGTTTGATTGAAATAAACATATTACTCGTATTTTCTTTCAATTACTAAGTGGCTGCACAATATCGCCTTTAGCCATAAAAGTTTTGTTTTTAGAAATCACTACGGTGCTGCTAAGTTCATGTGTAGCAAATCTAAAAAGAGATTTCACAACTTGTGCGTTGGAAACGCCAAATATTATCAGTTCAACACGACGTCAACTAGAACACTGCACACCGCAACAATGTTAGTTGCTAAGTGCTATTTACAAATGTATATATCCACGATCAATTGTTTTATACGTTTTGCAGCTTATGACCATAGAACCTTTCATGCAGACATGCTTTAGCAATTCATTTTAGTTTTAAAGTTAGAAAGTAAGTACTGCAATAACTGGAATAATTTACCCTATGTTATTGCTACGAAGGTTTTAAAACACGCGTCTTATAATACACTGTGGTACAATCATTTGATGTAAAAAAATTTGTTCTGTATGTGTATAAACGCTGTCGGCGCGAAAGCAAAGTAGACAGATTAAGTACAGAGTAAAGGACCTGGAATACTGATATGAAATGTAATATATACTCAGAAAAATTAGGTAATTAAGTATCTTTAATTATTTTACCAATGAATTGATGAATCACTGTTTTGTTCCACGCATCCACTCAATGCTATTGAAAAATACTGCCAATGACAACGGTAGCCCAGGTGTTAGGCTTGGCAGAGTCCCTTCAAGTGTCCATGATTTTATCAAAATAGCCATAATGTACGCAACTAACGCAGACTCACGCGTAATTTATTTCAGAAATAACAATGACATGTGTCAAATAGCAATTAATAAGCTTTGTACTACAACAAGATGACAGGTGCAATGAGAGAAACCTATTTATTTTACTATATGCTGCATTTGGTTTAAAGGCATACATGCTGAAGTAGTTGTGTAAGCTGGTTAGCACCCCCCCGGCCTCGAGGCATCCCCACACCTGTCGCCGCCGTCGCGCGAGCAAAATTTAACGACAATTGGTAAAATAAGGCGGAAATTGGCAAACATTGGGGTAAAATACACAAATATATAAAGATGAAGGAGATTCTCGGGCGGAGCGGTGGTAATGTCGTCAAAGTATTTCAGAAACCCCCTCCCTGCACGGGCCTCTACTCTACCACTGAGTTGATCTCCCCCACACACCCCACCCCCCGCACCAGATTTCTTGACTCATTTAATCCGCATCCATATGACAGCGTTGGTTGTTCGGAAGAAGACAGCAGGCAAGGAAACGAGTAGAAATAGCAGAAAATTGAATGAATAAATAGTTACAACCTGAACGTAAAATAACTGCATATACCCTTTTTTCCATTTTCAGAAACTTCGGTTTATCTTCAGGTGTGCATTTTTAACATTTTCGCGTTGATTTTTGAGCAGCCAGACTGTTAAACTAGTTGTTATAACACTGTGCCTGTTTGCGTTAAAGTACAACAATCAAATGAAAGCGAAAATAAAAATATAGCTTGAAAATTTTGGTTTACAGCTTTAAAACCATTCTCGATGAGCAGCAATTTGTTGCTGACAAATCTATTAAAAAAGCTTGAATCTATGGCTTTAAAGAACATTGTGAACTAAAACGGCTTTACATGGATACGCAAAATGGATTGAAGTTATACACCACAGATATTGTCAAAATCCACACTGTAATATGTTAGCGTAAAGCTTAAAACAAAAACAGTGTTACGGTCGTGCAGCAATATTTAGAGATGTGATATGTTTAGTGAAAAGTGATCTATTTCGGGAATTGGACGCACATAAAAACGGAACAACAACATATGCAACACAGATCGTAACACATGTTCGGAAATTCTACAGCAACTCTGAGTACCAATTTTAATTTTGAAAAAATTTTGTGAATTTCCAACTGTGGTCACAAAAATTTCAACGGTCCGCACCGGTCAGCTTACATCACGAATTTTAATCTAAAGCAATTCTATACAATAGTGCAGTTTATTAAATACATAACAGTCACAATTTATGACGACCCATGAAACGGACAATATGGATGCGACAATTCTATGTCATTTCAACGGATGCGTCAACTCTATAGTGCATTTCATCGATGCCCAACTATGCTTAAAGCTTAATTTCATTTTCCTTTCTCACATCCACAAAAGAATACAACAATAACGAACCCGAAACGGATGGATCAAGTTGGTGATGCGCTTGTTGCTGAGCCATTATAGCAGCAGCGGCGGCGTCGCTTCCAGTCGTCGGCTCCTGGTGTTGTGACGGATGAATGAGGAAGTTGGGAGGCGGATGCAACGGACCGAGCGGAACCATTTCATGGTGTCCAGGAATTCCAGCTAGCGAGTTGGGATCGCCGTGTTGACCATGAGGTGGGGGGCCGCCAGGGAATGCCATTTCGTAGTAGATGCCCATCGGTGCGCCAGGAGGTGCTGGACCGGCGCCTGGGTAGTATTCGCCTAGAATTATAGAAAAACAGTTGTCAGAATTTCAATATAAGCATTATGTTTTTGCAGGTATCATGTCTATATATGACCATAATAGGTTTCCAGTCAAATTTCAAGTTTCTTGTTATGATATGCTCAACATGTTGTAACGCGGTATACCAACGCCGGAATAGACCCAAAATGCTCGTGTTTTTATCCTTATTACTGTCCTGTTTTTGTAAAACTAGCTTAACATAGAATAGCAGGTCGATAAATGATACGAAATAACGATAAAATTGTAGAGAATCTAAACACTTAGTGGTTTATGCATATAAACCTGATATAACCCCATAACATATGCATCATGGCGTCAATATAGAAACTGACAGGAGGGTAGCAAGAGAGGGGGGCAGAGGATACTTTTTTACTGACAGTAACAAATGTGAAAAAATAACTGATGGGATTTTAATAAAATGGATGTAAATGAGCAGAGCCCCCTATTTTTGCTGGTGTCCTCCAGATTTGAACACTTTGCGACGCCTCTGGACGTCGAACTGTTTAATGGCGTCATAAATCTGCAGTGGATTTATATATAGCATGGTTGCTCCAAGGGCATTGCCAATGAGGCCCTAGGTGGCCTAGACCCCGTCCAACCCACAGGTTTGGGTAGTATAAACTCAAGTTAAACTACAGACAACTCGCATTAGTAATTATCACGCCCCTCCCAAACGAAGCCTCTGGGTACCAGGCTCCTTCCAAACGCCGTCCTTGGCTGTGCGTATGGGTTGCTCAAATCACTTTGTCAGCTCTTTATTATAGCTACACAACGCTCATAAAATTGGTTCAAGCACAAAGAACGGTTTCCGAACCCAAATCAAGTGCAATTAATATCGATATATATCTAATTATTGAAAAGTGGGCGGGCGTGTAGAAATGAAGCAGCTAATCCTATTTATATATATATATAATCAAATAGATAACAGCAAACCTAAACCTAAAGCCAACAGAGTACGCGCTGAGTGAGATGACGCTATATAATTACGTTACTTACAGGATTTGAATTTTATTTGTTATTTGCACGCAAAGCACTGCTCTGTCAAACACACCATGACAAGGCCCGTCAGCAGGAAATTTTAGTTGGGTACGAGGAGGCACCCACGCATTGTCAGAGGTTGAAAAAGTTTTTGGCTGGAAAAAATTTAGAAACGAAAACTGGAGATGGATGACACCAGCCAAAACTGATCATCATGGTTCGCCAACGCCTACCGTTACGACGACCATGCGCCTTTCCATGGTAAGCCTAGCATATTATATGCTAATAATTATTGCCAATTGACGGGAGATGAATAGCTTTAGAACAGCCTTGGAAACGTATTTATTTTATAGATTTAATTATGTCATAATTATGAGTCCAATATTTGGAAAACCAAACCATTTTAATAATAATATATAAAAAGCGCTTAAGAATGAATAAGTGACAATGTAAACAGAAGAATTATAATATGTAAGCATACAAATGCTCCATCCAAACTCGTGGACACGTTAATCTGTCTAGAATTCGGACCCACTGACCCACCAGAACTGGATCGTGTGCTATCGAGTAACATTTTACGCGAGCAGCCATTTATATAACCCAAGATAAGACGCTAGGCAGATGGTGCGGTGCCCATCGCAACCATTTGCCGTCCACTCAGTCCGGACAAACCTGTATGAACACTGCTAACTCCTCGGAGCAAATTTTGGCAACTTTGGGCAAAAGTAGGAGAGAAATAAGCAAAAATTGAACAAAATTAAAAAAATTGGCTGGAAATTGGCAAAAATCGGAGACAAAATTTCGAAAATTTTACCTCCCCAACGACCTTCCTCTGCCAACTGGCTGATCCTCCTGGTGACCAATTCCGCCCTTCAAAACCAACCGCTATCCCCCTGGGACTTCGGACCTCGCGCATGCAAGATTAAATACCAATCGAAGCCAGAAAGATGTTCTGGCATTCGAGATGTTTTCGATTCAAAACCAACTATAAATATGCCATGTGTGTAGAAGGACCTTTCAGGATAGTTTTTCGAAGGAAAACAACATTTAAAGTCAAATTTTATAAAGTCCGGCACCGAAACATGACATAGGCCAAAAAGATAATTACAAACAATATGTTTACTACACAAGGCAAATATTTGATGATTATATACAACAAAGAAATTGCAAACGAAAATATATATACTACCCATGATGACAGTTTAGTGCAAGCCAAATCAGAAGCAGAGCAAATTTCGCTTACATCTGATCATAAGTTTCGGTTGTACTTCGAAACGCCCCATAGATCAATTTTATCTAATGCGTTCTTAAACTTGGCACTACAGGTTGTCTCCACTACATATTACGGCAATCTATCCTACTCAACAACGACTCGCACACCAAAGGATTGTTTTAGGGTATTTATACAAATTTTAATTTGGCCAAGTAGTAGTTATGACGGCGGCGTTTATATTGTGAGATAGCACCAATAAATTAGGACAATATCCGTACTGACACGTTAAAAAACCGTGATGAGGTCACGTTTCAACCGACGAAGTTCCAGCGGCTCTAGCTTTACAAACGCTAATCTCTCAGTATATGGCATCGCGGGTACGCATGATCTTGCACAAACTCTGCGTTTAAAATAACATTGGACTTTTTCAAATTTTTCTATATCTGAAGCGTAGCACGGCGACCCGATTGGGCTGCATTACTTAACGATTGGATGGAGATATAATATGTATGAGCGCAGTAGTGCGTCAGTGTCAGTGGCGTAGATTTTGTTTAAAATCTGGAGTAGTTGATAAGTTTTCGGAAAAAATCAGAATGTTATTTGCCTTCAGCTTATCGGAGCTTTACACTTTGTAATAGACCTATAGCTAAAGGGGAGGGTAGGGGCGGTGCCACCGCGTGTGACTATCCGTGCCCCACTGTGAGGGATGGCAGAGACCGAAATGCTGAATTTGAATGAAATGGTGATGCTGAATTTCCAGGAAAAAGTGCGAGCGCTTTGTGACATTCCGCATTCGTTAAATACCAAGCAGTCTAAAGTGCCGGATCGAACCTAAAGTTTTCTAAAAATGGGGGGTTGCCATAACGGGCCAACCCTGTTGTCAAAATTGTTGGGAGGAGGGGGGTAAATCCCCCAATCCACCTAAATCTACGCTCATGATCAGTGTCGCAATTAAAAAACCGCGAAATAACATATTAATAATCCGATAGGCATTAGTAACCACAAAATTGCAATGCGCTGCAGGCTTAAGGTCATAATTTACCATAACTCCTACATCCTTACAGGTTTTAACCAAAAGAAATTTATATTCTAGTAGGTAGTATTCGGAATGTGGGTTGTGATTTCCCAAATGCAGAACATATTGTCAGTTGCAGCACAATTTTCTAAGGAATAAAGCACATTTTGGAGTCTAACAGCACAAAATTTTTGTTCCTTTTGTAACAAATCAATATACAGTTTAACGCCAACTGAAAACAATTTACAGCGAACGTCATTTAGACAATAGGATAAGGCGTTCTCGGTATTATACAGGAAAAAGAGCATTGTCTCCAGGAACATAACCCCGTGGTGCACTAGAGATCTCACTATAAATTTTAGAAAAGACATTACTTAATCTTACGGGAAAAGTTCTGTTTTTAAGAAATGCCGTGATCCAATTTCAAGGACGTCCGATAATTCCCATTGTATATATAACTTATTTATCAATTTGATATGCTCTGCCGTCTCGAAGGCTTTGGAAGTCAATGTAAGTTATATTTACTGGTTTAACAGATAACCAGACAGAAAGTAATTTTCCATTGACACAAGGCTGCTCGAAAATATGTGACATTTGAAAACAATAATGATCCCTTAAGTTCTTAAGACAATATTGAGTGTAGCCGTCTGAACAATGGCTATGCTTAGATTTCATTGTACCCATAAATTTATGAATCAAATTAGGAGGGTAAATGTTACTCACAAGCATGGGCGTAGCCAGGGAAGGGTTGCGGGGGTCGCGACCCCCCTCCCCTTTTGGCTCAACCCCAAACAAAATTTTTTTGAATGATTCCGGTTGAAAATCATGTCGGAATTTGTTCTAAAACTAGCCTCTCTGGCACTAGAAAACAATTACTTTCAACCGTATTTTTGACCAAACTTCACATTTTTGTATAAAAGTTCGGTATTTTGGCAACAGCTGCATTTTTTACAAGTTTATGGCGTACTCAATATACCAATTCTGGACCCCGCTTCCACATTTCTGAGCGTGACCCCCCTTTCTGAGCGCGACCCCCCAGACCCCCTTATAGGTACCCATTGTGGGCCGCCACCCCCCTTCAAAATTCCTGGCTACGCCCTTGCTTACAAGGCTTTGTTATGACCCGTTGAGAAGCCTGTATTTGTGCAAACATGTCTGTCATCAGTGACGAAGACTGACCTGAACGTATCTGCTAAAATGTTTGATCGTGAATAATCATCGGTGACTAATTCACCATTTTTGGAAGTGAGTACGCTCCCACCTGGTTTCACAAATAGGCGGTTTTTAACATATTTGAAGAGCTCGTTTCTAGTACCAATACTTAGAATTCAGAGCTCTCAATTTCGCTTGAAGCGAGCAATAGCTTTTCCGCATTTTGACTTGTGTTTGTTGGCCGCCTCATAATTAGACCATTGTTTGCTGATTTTCCTTAACCTGGCTTTTCGTTTACTAAATTTTTGAATATATTGAGGACAGATTTCCACGCGCTTTGCAGCATAATTCTTCAATTTGGAAACAAATACGCATTTCACTGGCATAATTTAAGAGACACAACAAAATTCTTTCCATTTACCGTCAATACTATAAGTCGCGCAAAAAAGCTATTCCAATCGCATGACAAAAGACATATGTTCTTCGATGCAAAATCCATTTTCGTAAAATTAAATGTGCAAAAATACTCAGTAGTTATCATTTATATAGTTTGTCCCGTAAGTAACGCACCAACTTCAAACTGTTGCTGAGACTGACATAATATACTTACAACACTCATATTTTGAGGAATTATAACGGAACATATTAGAAACATCAACATATAACGAAATCTCTGATACTCGACTTAAATTGACTGATCGAATAACGGCAGTAAAACGTTATTCAGTTAACCAAAATAGCCGTGAAGGTGTGCGAAAATGGTCCCGGAACTCGCCTTCACTCGACTCTGCGATAGTTGATGTCCTATCATTTTTTCACTAGTCCGACAATGTCAATTCGCCGTTGTCATGTTAAAATCGGCAACAGCAAATCGTCTGTTTTCCGAATTGTTAA
The DNA here is from genome assembly GCA_030248225.1 of Trileptium ribeirensis. Lineage (NCBI taxonomy): Eukaryota > Metazoa > Nematoda > Enoplea > Enoplida > Thoracostomopsidae > Trileptium > Trileptium ribeirensis. The sequence continues at coordinate 10,060 of JASANE010007008.1, forward strand.
AACTCTGGGTGGGAAACCCTTTAGACCGACGATAATTTGCTCTGAATGAGGATGATTATGATCGCAGGATTGAATTTTGTGAAAAATGGCAACAGTGTCGCGACGATGATCCGTTCTTAGCTGACGAAGCCATTGGGTCCGACGGAAACAGTTTTAAACTGACCAGCTACGTTAACCGACATAATTGTCTTTATTGCCATGCAGAAAACACTCATAACACTATCGAACACCATATGAATGCTCCTGGTTTAACAGTATGGGTCGACATGTGGTATGGTAGATTTTTTGGACCGCTCTGTTTCGATCGTACTATGAATGTATACAACTGTCTAATGATGCTGCGAAATAAATTTTATCCTAATGTTCAACAGTTACCAACTATTAATGGGCTTCACATTATGCAGGATGGTGCGCCTCCTCATTTTGCAATGGCTGTGCGCCGTTGATTGCGCGAATCCTTCCCTGACCGTTGGCAGGGGCGCCAATATCGTGCTGATTGGCCTGCTCGTTCTCCTAATCTAACCACTCCTGACTATTTTGTGTGGAGAGTATTGAAGGAGAATGTATACAAACGCAAAACGCAAATAATGTTATGCCTGAAAGAGGCTATGTCGGTGGAGCTATGTCCCTTCTAGCGCTTGACATGGTTCGAAATGTCAGCCGAACTGTGTGTTTTCTTGTGTAACAATGGTTATGCGGAAGCAATAGTAATAACAATGCATGCATGCAAGAATGATGTTGTAGGCGCTCAGGTACCCACTTATTCTTAGTGTTACTCATCAAAACACCAAGTTACATATGACAGTATGTGCATGCAAAAAACTTTTAGACATGTTTATTATTTAGCGTGCATGGTCACTTTAACGATAGAACGCTACTTATGGGACACCCAGTATGTCCAGCTATATGAAAATGAAGTGACACGTGGTCTTCAAAATATTTTCCTTCAGTTACGTCGATGATGTTTAACGGGTAAGTTGTAAATATAAGATCCAGATAATTTCTGCTTCCAGTTAGAAAATGCACCATCTGATGCAAGTCTAACTCTAATACACAATCCATAAAGCTATTATTCAGTACATGTTTGGTCAGCAATAGTCATACTAGTTTACGTATAAAAGGCTGAAATCACCCACAAGTGTAACTGATAATGTAAAGTTGTTTACCTCCCTCGAGAAGCTACACAAGCACGACATATACGTATTCGAGTTAGACTTGCATCATATCGTGCATTTTCTTAACTGGAAGCAAAAATTGTGAAAATCTTTATACTACAACTTACCGTAAAGCGTCATCGAGACGTAACTGAAGGAAAATTGTTTGAAGAGCCACGTGTACTAATTTCATATAGCTGGAAAAACGTCTCAAGATATCCCCATAATAACATCTCGTTAAAGTGACCATGCACGTAAAATGAGTGAACATGTCTAAAAGTTTTTGCATGGCCCCGTATTCATATGTATATTCATCAATGAGATGTGACGCTAACAATAATGGGTACCCTGAGCGCCTCTTCTTCGTCGTTCTCATTGCATGCATTACTTTCTCTGTTGTTGTCGCGTGACCCATTGTACACGGTTCGGCTGACATTTCGAACCATGTCAAGCGCTAGAAGGGACATAGCTCCACCCAACATGGCGTCTTTTTCAGGGGATAACAGGATTTGTGTTTGGTTTTTGTCCTCGTTCTCCCTTCCAATACTCTCCACACAAAATGGTGCGGGGAGTGGTTGCAAGATTAGGAGAACGAGCCGCCCAAATCGCGGCGCGAATTGGCGCCCGTGCCCAACGGGTCAGGGAAGGATTCGCGCCGAGATAGACAGCGCGCGCGGCCGTTGCAAAGTGAGAAGCGCGCGCGTGCCTGCATAATGTGAAGCCCATTAATAGTTCAATTAACTATGTTGACATTAGAATAAAATTTATTTCGCAGCATCACTAGACAGTTGTATCTCATAGTACAATCGAAAGCGGAGCGGCTTACCGAGATCTACCGCCACGTGTCGAGCCGGTGTTTGTTAAACCAGGAAAACCATATGGTGTTCAACTAGGTGTTATGAGTGTCTCTGCGTGGGGCAATTAAAGAAGACAATTATGTCGGTTTGAAATTAGCTGGGTCTACAGTTAAAAACTGTTTCTGTTGGGTAGATCGTTTTCAGTAGGGCTAAGAACGGAGATCACTGGTCGCCGAGAGCACTGTTGCCATTTTTCACAAAATTCAATCCTGCGATCCCGTAATCCATCCTCATTGCAGAGCAAAAATTGTGCATTGGGGTCTTGAGAGGGTTTTCCCCCCACCCAGAGTTTTTAATAATTGGAAACAGAAACGATTTGCTGTTGCCCATTTTGACATGACAACGGCGGACATTGTCGGACTAGTGAAAAAATGATAGGACATCAACTATCGCAGACTGACTGAAAGGCGGAGCTTCCGGGCATTTTCGCACACTTCACGGCTATTTCGTTAACTGAATAACGTTTTACTGCCGTTTCCAAATTTCCGTCAATTTCATCGATTAAAAGACACGTTCATTGTTGATGTTTAATCCTTCCATTATAATTCCTGAAATATGATGTTGTGAGGTGTGTTGTGTCGGTCTCGCGGAGCCTAAAAGTTCATCGTTACTTACGGGACAAAAACTTTGTCGTGGATGCATTGAGTACTAGAGTATTTTTGCACATTTAATTTTACGAAAATAGAAGTTTGCATCGAAGAACAGGATGTCTTTTGTCATGCGATTGGAATAGCTTTTTTGCGCGACTTCTGTGTTGACGGTAAATGGAAAGAATTTTGTTGTGCTCTCTTAAATTATGCCAGTGAAATGCGTATTTTGTTTCCAAATTGAAGAATTATACTGCAAAGCGCGTGGAAAACTGTCCCTCAATATATTCGAAAATTCATAAAAATTCAAAAAGCAGTTAAAATCGGCGAACACAATCGGTCTGACCGAGGCGGCCAAGAAGCAAACACAAAGTCAAAATGCGGAAAAGCTATTTGTGCGCTTCAAGCGAAATTGGGGAGCTCTGAATTCTGAGTATTGGTCCTAGAAACGAGCTCTTCAATATTAAAAACCGCCTATTTGCTGGAATTCCGGGTGGGAGCGTACTCACTTTCCAAAAATCGTGGTGAATTGGTCACGAAATAATTCAATAAACATTTTTCACAATACGCTCAGGGGTCGGGTCTTCGTCGCTGATGACAGACATGTTTGCACAATACAGGCTTCTAGAACGGGTCGTAACAAAGCCTTGTCACAAGAGCGTAGCCGGGAATTTTGAAGGGGGGTGGGGGCGCATGGGCATAAGGAGTCTGGGGGGCTCGGCGCGGCTCAGAAAGGGGGTCACGCTCAGAAAATGTGGAAGCGGCGGGGTCCAGAATTGGTATATTGAGTACGCCGTAAACTTGTAAAAAATGCAGCATATTTTTGCCAAAAAGAGTGCCGAACTTTTATACAAAAATGTGAAGTTTTTGGTCGAAAACTTACGGTTGAAAAGTAGATTGTTTTCATCCCCAGAGAGAGGCTTACAAACAAAATTCCCGACATCATTTTTCAACGGAATCATTACAAAAAAAATTTTGTTTGGGGTTGAGCCAAAGATTGGCAGACCCGCACAACCTCCTAACTTACACTACTTATTGAGTAACTTTAAACTTAAGGGATCATTATTGTTTTCAAATGTCAGATATTTTCGAGCAGCCTTGTGTCGATGGAAAATTACTCTTTCTGTCTGGTTATCTGTTAAACCAGTAAATATAACTTACATTGACTTCCAAAGCCTCAAAGCGGCAGACATGAGAATTGATCAATTAATTATGTAGATGGGAATTATCAAACGTCTTGAAAATTGGATCACCGGCATTTCTTAAAACAGAACTTTTCGCATTGAGCTACAAGTAATGTACTTTTTTCTAAAATTTATAGTGAGATCTCTAGTGCACCACGGTTCTGTTCCTGATATTTTTCCTGTATAATACCCCGAGAACGCCTTATCCTATTGTCTAAAATGACGTTCAGTTATTAAGATACTTTTTCAGTTTGGGCGTTAAACTGTATATTGATTGTACAAAAGGAACGAAAAATTTTGTGCCTGTAACTCCAAATGCTTCTCCTTTAAGAAAATTGTGTAACTGACAATGTTCTGCATTTGGGAAATCACAAACTTACACATTCCAATTCCTCTCCCTATAAAATCGATTTTCTTTGGTTAAAACCTGTAAGGATGGTCGGAGTTATGGTAAACAATTGTGTGACCTTAAGCCTCACATTGGTTTGTAGTTTATTGATGCTTCTGAATTGTGATTATATGTTATTTCGCAGTTTTTGTTGCGACACTGATCATGAGCGTAGATTTAGGTGGATCGGATTACCCCCCTCTCCAACAATTTTGGGGCGGAGCGGCCCGTTATGGCAACCATTTTCAAAAAACTTTAGGTTCGAACCGGCACTTTAAACTGCTAGGTATTTTAACGAAATGCGAAATGCCGCAAAGCGCTCCGCCTTCCTGGAAAATTCGGCATCACCGTTGTCAAATTCAGCATTTCTTCTGCCATCCCTCGCGGCTGGGCGCGCGGATCCGCGTGCGCCCCCTTTAGCTCTGGGTCTCTCTCAAAGTGTAAAGCTCCCAATAACTGAAGGCAAACGTTGTCGATTTTACAAAAAAAAAATTCTGAGCTCAGATTTTAAACAAAATCTACACCACTGACACTGACACACTACTGCGCTCATTGCGTATTTATATCTCGTCCGATGAGTTCAGGTAATCCAGCCCAATCGGTCGCGTCTCACTTGATGTGCTCGGGGAGCCGATACTCA
>JASANE010007011.1:0-12404 GCA_030248225.1 Trileptium ribeirensis
CGCAAATTTTGACACAATAGGCCTTTCAAACAAGAAAATTTATATAGGCCCAGCAGTTATTGAGGACTTCGACGAACGGACAAACAGTGCCGATTCCCTCCCCCCCGCCGAAAACAAAAACACTTTGCTTCGCATCGCTCAGTAAGTTGGAAACTCGCTATTGGTGTAGTTTTTAGTACGCTGAATTACAGTTGGAAGGCCATTGTTTCGTCAACTAGCATGGACCGTGAGTTTTCAAACTTATTACGCGGTGAACACATGATTGTAGTACGGAAGGTGGACGCCTTACAGACCCCAGAATCATACTCTATCTCCACATGTGCTGGTGCAACGTCTAGCAGTTTAACTGCTGCTTATTGGTAGTTCGACTATGCAACAGTATGCTGTGCATATATATGAAATATTAAATAAAAAGGCCAATCGTAAGCCTCGTGAGAGACGGAAGATATGCTTTATAAACGCTGTGAAGTCGGCAGGGAAAGCTCAATCGGCAAAGCGTGTGTTTGCGGATGCAAGAGCGGATGTCATGACTTTGAACCCCACCCTAGCTCAACTTTTCAGCTAGCCATTTTTCAGATCCCTTCGTCTTAAAGCTCCTACCGTTGGCCTAAATGAAAAATATGTTATATAACAATATATTTTTCATTTGGGCCTAGCGTGAGGAGCTTGAAGACGAACGGGTATGAACAGCAGCCCCTGAAAAGTTGGGCTGGGTGGATTCGGGATGGGAAAATACACTCAAAACAAGAAAAACTTGTTGTTATATTTTATTTTAACCGGGGTATGGTTGGGATGGAGAATTTCTTATAACGGCTAGAGGAAGTTATAGGGAGACGAGATTCGTCACCGAAGAATGTGGCATTTGATGTGTGGCCAGTAGTATGCCGGCGGGGAACGAAGTGTCCCGTACTTTCTTCGCGTGTCTCTATTTTATATAAGGCGATGCGAGACGACTGAGCGTTGCACGTGACCAACTCTAATCACCCTTGGTTCAACTAGTTGTTAACCAAAGCCGTAGATAAAAATGTTTCGTAAAATAAGTTAGCATAAAATTACGGCACAGTTCATTAGTACCACCAGGTTTATTTTTCACCCCTCGTTTCACCGGTAACTTTGGTTCTATGTCTATACAGCTACTCAATGCTCTACGAGAATAGTTCTTTACTTATTTTTTATTAGCGTTTAGGTTTAGGTTATATTTTCTCTATTACTCCTCTTGTGACGTTGATGCAATCGCCCCCGGTTGGCTGACACGTGTGCCATTATTTAATTATATACCTCAACATTGGTACATATTAGTGTAGCCGCCTCCGGTTGGCTGAAGAACTACGCTATTATAAGAACTGGCTAGTAGCGGTCGACTACTACCACACTTATTCTGTCAAGCCTCCGGTCCACTGACTGAAGTTGGTTATAAGGGAAATGGGTTAATCGATGGGGTTATCTGAATCCGCGCCCCATACTCACCCCGGGCTGTTCTCAAGAAGTTAACCCCAGATCTATTCTCCACGGGGAAAGCCCCTTAAACACTGTGCCGATCTTTTGAAATAGTAGTAATGCCTAGTACGTGATCACTCCTGATAAGTTATTTGACCTGGAACCTATATAATCGGGAATTATTATTAATAAATTTATGTATTACCTAGTATTAAGATACAAGGTGTACAGCTTGGAGCGCCAATAAGCTCCTTTTTAATCATAAATTTCCAATTATAAATAATCCGAACAACTAAAATGAGTACCGCTAACTTCTTTGCGCAAAGCCCGTGTGAATCACTAAAGTTACCACAAAAAGCCTATGAACTCCAATGCTTTCAAGAAAACTCATATTTCATACTCCATCTAACAAGATAGACACCAATCTGGGACTTTTTCGTATGTCAAGCCTCGGTATATCTTTCGTTTGCAGCTTCAAGTTGCGGCCGCGTGTAGTAGGAAAACCAGGAATGAAGAAAGACGATACGACGATATTCACACTACCATTGATCATGTTATATATAAGTATTAAGTCGCTGCGCAGACGGCGGGTTGCCAGAGTTTGGATGCCAAGGTACTGAAGGCGTTCTGAATAGGATAAGTGGCGAATGCTTGGCAGCAACTTCGTTGCCACCTTTTGAACTTTTTCTATTATATCTATGTCGCGTTGTCGATATGGGTTCCAAGCTGTCACTGCATATTCTGCACGTGGGCGAATTAATGATCGATATATTTTCAATCATATGTGTTTTGACGAACACTGAATAGTACGTTTCACAAGGCGTATCATAGAAAAAGCCTTCACAGCTACCACTACGCAGTGATGTGAGAATTTAAGGTCGTCGGTGAAGTAGACACCAAGGTCTTTTTCGCAGTTTGTTATGCCTATGATATTGCGAGACAGACAGTATACCGATTTCGGATTATCACTACTTAAGTGCATTATATGACACTTATCAACGTTAACTGACATCTGCCACGAATCAAAGTATTCCGATAGACTATCATGGTCGAATCGCAGAGAATCAAAATCATATGAAGGGGAAGTACGCAGAAATCTACGAGCCAGACGAATATCATCAGCAAACTTATAAACTGCTGAGACGAAACACTCTCATCAATGTCATCAATAAAGATGAGAAAAAGGAGTGGTCCCATTAATGGCCTAAAACCTCTTTCGCTGAGGTCCTGATCGCACTTCTCGCGCTCTCCCCTCATCTCGTCTTCCCAACACCTGACCTACCTTCTCAGCAAACGTCTCCCTGAGCTCCCTTTCGTTCAGTTTCCACCAGCGTGTTGTCTTAACGATCACTGGCTTGGCCTTACCTTTGGTTTGCAGAATAAATCCACACAACGCGACCTTATACTGTTTTTCGAAATTTTGACGTGAAATCGACGTAAGCCGCATCAAATCCAGACTGAACTGAAAAGAAACGTAACACTAAGTTCACTAATAGTGTGAATTAACTGATTTTATGCAAATTAGGTTTAGGATAAACTAAAATTTTAAGTAAAACAAAAAACCCAATTCTTTAGGGTAGGGACTGATGAATAAGTGATTTTATCACAAAACTAAGATTTCTGGTCCGAAAATTATGGTTTTAACGTGGTTTTGGGCCCCGAGACCCTTTGAATAATCTACTACACCCCAACATTTGTCCCTGCAAAACAAAAAAATGAAAAAAAAATTAAGAGTAGCTACGTAACTACATTAATTTCGGCGAAACTCGTTTTGTTTTCGGGTAGAAATATTATACGTAAAATGCATGCAATACCTAAGACGCTACCCGAACGAGAGAGCTCAGCACGGTCAAACACTGCAAAGTCTTTCCATGAGAGGCAGTAGAAAAACAGCATAAGGCCGCGTTGCGTGGATTTATTCTGCAAACCAAGGTAAGGCCAAGCCAGTGATCGTTAAGACAACACGCTGGTGGAAACTGAACGAAAGGGAGCTCAGGGAGACGTTTGGTGAGAAGGTAGGCCAGGTGTTGGGAAGACGAGATGAGGGGAGCGCGCAAGAACTGCGATCAGGACCTCAGCGAAAGAGGTTTTAGGCCAAAAAATCTGGGAAACCCGGGAAAACGATGCTTGGTGGTGGAAGGAGGTGGTACAGGAGGAGGTACGAATAAAGAAGAAAATGAAGAAAGAGCTGGATACTAATCGAGGGAGATTATCAGAAATTACAAAAATGCAAACAAAGTAGCAAAAAGAGAAGTGGCGAAGGCCATGCAAGAGGCGTACAGTGACTCGTATCAAAAATTAGAGGATGCGCACGAAGGCCTGAGGAGCGCAAGCAGGATGGCAAAACAACAAAACTGGGATTCATAGAATGTGTACGTACCAAGTCAAACTGATAAAGGACAGCGGCGGTAATGTCCCATCTGGAAAAGAGGAGATGGACGAGAGGTGGAGAGCCTACTTTGAGCAGCTTATGAACGTTGAAAATGAAAGGATTGAGCAAACTGTGGAGCGAAGGGTCGAATGGTTATGCATGAGTAAACTTAAGTTGCGCTCCTACCATCCCATTCTGTCACTAGCGACGCCTTTTCAGTGTACCAATCATAAGTCGAAACATAAAGAGAACGTAAAATCCAAAACGTGAAGAAACAAACGATTTGCCTATTAACGATAACTTCTAAAATATTTAGTAACCGATTAGTACCGTTTCACATTTGAACGGTAAAACTTTTATTTTGTTATCGAACGAAAATAAACAGTGTAACATTTTAATAGCTAAACGCCACATATGACGCTCGTGAACTACACGTATTAGGCAAATAAACGTGAAAACAACACTAGGAACTACACGTGGAACAAATAAAGAAACCATGAAAAGTATTGAGGAGCAATTCATTGCCACAGTGAAAGAGAAATTATAGAAATTTCTAACAAATAATACTAGAAGTCATATTAATCACTTATATAAGTTATATATATTATATTAATTGTTATGTCTTACGACTTTAAGACGGCTGAGAGATGGATGGGGATTTTTCCTTATGTCGGCTATCGGTTATTAAAAGGGGACAGGATTCGTCACCGAAGGATTGTGCGGTTCGAGGTGTGGCCAGCAGAATGCAGGTGGGACGCTTAATATGGCGCGCGTCTTTCTTTCGCGATCGGTTCTAGTGCTTTCTTTTGCGTTGCTGCGTGCCCCGTGATCAGCGCCATTGCTCGAATTTCAGACAATTGGCCAACAGACACAAATATAGAACGTTTATTACGCAATGATAAAATGTTAGGGAATGATAACACAGTGACCGCTTTTGGTACTTTTCTTAGTATATATATCCGTATTCGATTATGTGCTTTCTCGATGCTCGTTTGAAAAGTCTCCTACCGTTCTTTGGTACCGTATTTTTGCTCAATCTAGCTTCGCACTAGCACTTCGATAACAGTTAGTAGGGCTCCTACTGCCAAAACCGAGATACTTTCTATAGCACCAAACACTTTTTAGCTCACGCTGACTCTTCACCGGACAATCTAACACCGTATGGCTTTACCCTTGCACAGCCTTACGTTTCACTGTTACTATACACTTATGTCAAGAATTTCGTGGTCTTGACAATCCCTATTTAGTACTTTAGCAGTTAAGTTTATTTAAAGCTGACACGTATTGACCAGGGAATAACCGGAACCGGAATCAACAACCGGAACCGTCCATTTGAACCGGATCCGGAACCTGGTCTTCGAAACCTATACATATAGTAAAACAGATGAAGGAAGAAATGCAGATACAGTGGATTTAAAATGTGTTAAAAATAACTTTTACATAAAACTTAATGTATTGTGATGGCATTGTTGCCTTTCTGGAACTTTAAAGAGGCTGAGGAAGGTAAATAATATTTATTTATCGATCAATGTCAGTTTTTTGAGGCTGGTGCTTCTACTTCAATTCTATTTACAAAGTTTACAAGCGCACTGGCTCGTGCTTGACGCAATTTATGTTAGCAAAGCATACACAAAGTACTTCTCCATACTCTATTACCGATTTACTTACTACTACCGGCACAGCACCGAGCGAGCAGCGAGGCGAGGGGCACCGCGGGGAGCCAACCGCTCTCCCCCCCCGTGGGGGGCCCAACCGCACCGAGAAAAACGCCACGCGGGGCCACCGGGTAGCGCGCCGCCACAACGAGAAGCGGGGAACCAGCACGATCAGAGGCGGGCGCCCGCGCGCAAAGAACGCCAAAAACCCATAGACCCCGCAGAACCCAAACCACAACAAACCCCCACCCTCTCCACGCGCTTTCTACCCAGCCCCAGAAATCTGGACCGGTTTAATTCGAACATACCCCGCAGACTTCTGAATGTGCAAAATAGCTGCTACAAGCATTGACCTGGCTTTGATTTGTTAACAAACTCCTGCAGGTTATTATAAAAAATTCCTATGAAATTATGTGCCCAACGTTCCACACGACAAATTGCTTAGTTAATCTTTTGCATGGTTGTATTGAAGCTTGATCATTGTATAATATATATTACATATGTTTGGATCACAGATGAAGCAAAAAATGTGGAAAATTTCAAACAAAATTTTAAAACCGGAATTCCGGTATGGTTTTGCCCTTTGCTGGAACCGCAACCGGAACACAATTTTCGCCGGAACCGGAATTCCGGCTACTCCCTGGTATTGACATAGTCCTTAATCCTAAATTATACAAACTAATGTTTAAAGATTATACTTGAGCGATAGGGGTTACGATTTATGTTATTTGTTACTTTACTAAAGCCCTTAAGGGTCGACACAATGACGCTGGAAGGTAGCCACTGTGCACTTATCTGAGTAACTCAAGACTTAGAATTACGCTAATAATGCTAGTTATATTAAGCAGGAGGCTCCGGACGGCTGCCAACCACGTTATTAAAACTGTACAGTAGCGGTCAACTACTATGCATTTGAAGTTTCTCACTGCTGGCCTTAATTACTTGACCTGGGGATGTTTAAGAGTAGGAATCTCGCTAGGTCGTTATTCGAATCCTCTGCCCTTACTCGAGCGGGCTACTCAAGACTAGTGCGTTCCACACAATGACGCTGGACGGTAGCCACTATGTGTCAGCACTACTAATTTTATTCGAGTCCCACCTGCAATCTCGCCCTGGTTACCACTCACTCGAATCTGGGCCGAAATTTGTAAAGTATTAACCCTAGTGTTAACAACTACCTATCGCCCTTAATACGCCTTGTTGCCACCATTCTGGTTTTTCTTGAGGAAAAGTAATATTACTAATTAAGGATAATAATGCGTTAAAAATACTTATTTGTTTTGCCAATCGCCTTTCACTCTAATCCGTAAAAGTCAACAGAAAAACCGCGCGCTCTTTGCGCTACTATAATCATGCATCAATAACCAGAGTAATGTTAACAGGGAACCGGAGTGTAGGGGTTTCCTTGTCGAATAGTAATAGATATAAGGCCCGAGTATAGCCGCCTTGAGATATGAATATATTCAGAAGGGCCGAGTATAAGCTCCTTCTTCTACTTCACCAATTCAGGTAATAACCACTACTGCCACAAAAACCGCAATTCTTTGCGTACAAATAGGTAAGTCGAACCAAAAATCAAGAAACAATAGTGTCTATGCACTACTTCTACCTTTCCTACAAGCATTCAAAACATCCGCCATATATAAGACGAAAACCACTAGCTAGGTAGCCGTGCACCCGAAAATTATTAATAAAACTTAAAACTGTAATAAGCGATGTAACAAGCTTCACAAGCCGTTCACTCGCCCACGATCTGAACCCAACTGAAATTAAAACGGGACTAAACTGAACGTAGACTTAGCTAACTAGTGAAGCTCGCTTGCTAGCCAGAATTCGAGTGGTGAGAACAATCCCCCGAAGTCTGTTGTAGAAAGCACACACAAACAAAGCCTACACACAGGTGCAGCATTATATAAACCGTTAGCGATGAGTCATAGTTACGCCCGCCTCTTTTGATAGCCAACGTATACAGTAGACAAAACATCATACAGCGAGTACAAAAACAATGAACTAACAATTTAATAATTCAATAAAACCCTAAATTGACCGTGAAAAGAACGTTAAAGAATTCAACCAACTCTTGAAAAAATCTCATTTTTCATACCAAGTATGAAGCAAAAGTGTGAAAAATATTTGCCACACAATATTTTTGACACTCGCAATGAGCTTGTTGGCCCAGGAAAGCCCATATAAGACACTAAAAGCAACAAAAAACACACATTTAGGTGCATTTCCCACAACTTTTCACCAAATATGAAATTTGACGCCAGCTATAAGCTTATAGACTCCAGATTGAGAAGTAGTTGAAAAACTTGTTATATATCACTGCAAAGCCCCGCTAAAGCTACATGGAATAGACCTATTAGTTTGCGCATACCTCATTTACTTATTGAGAAAAGTCGCAAAAACTGGAGAAGGTGCCCGAAAAATGGGCCAAAATGACAACATTTTCCACGGGAAAAAATTCAAAAATCGGGCTCCGTCACTACATCTAAATCGACCATTGCGGTTCGAATGAGCTATCCGCCCAACCGTTATCGAGATCCAGGTGCGACAGCCACACACACAGACAGGACCTCCTCAACCCCCCTCCAGAGCCAAAATTGAAAATTCTCGTTCCACTCGCTCGCTTCGCGAGTGGAAACGAGAATTTTCAATTTTGGCTCTGAGGAGGAGTCCTTCTGGGCTTCGCACCTAAGATAAGACGTGGCGAATAGCGTTCGAACCGCAAATAGTCCGAGTTCAATAGTGACGAGCCCGATTTTTGAATTTTTCGTGGAAAATTTGTCATTTCGCATTTTGGGCACCTTCTCATTGCGACTTCAATAATAGAAGAGTATGCACAAACTAATAGTCTATTCCATTAGCTTAGCGCAGATATATAACGATTTCAACTCTCTCAATCTATCTATAAGCTATAATAACATCAATATTGTGAAAATGTAAAATGCACCTAAATTTGTTTTTTGCTTTAGTGTCTTATCGGCCAAACTAACCGAGTGTCAAAAATATTGTGTGCAAATATTTTTCACTTTGCTCATCTTTATAAAAATAGATTTTTTCGATTTTAATTTTTACATTCTTTTTTCACATTCATTATTTTATTTGACTCGCTGTATGATGTTTTGTATTACTGTTTAGTTGGCTCAAAAGAGGCGGGCGTCACTATAACTCATCGCTGACGTTTTATAGTGAGATGCTGCACCTGTGTGTAGTTTTGTTTGTGTGTGCTTTCTACAACAGACTTCGGGGATCTCACTCAAATTATTAGCTAGGCCTACGTTCCGGTTAGTCGTTTTAATTTTCAGTTGGGTTCAATCCGTGGGCGACTGAAGATTTAAGAGTACATCGCTTTTATTACAGTTTTATTTTTATTAATAATTTTTCGGTGCACGGTACCCCTAGCTAGTAGTTTTCGTCTATATGGCGGATGTTTTGAATGCTTGTAGGAAAGGTCAAAGTAGTGCATAGACACTATTGTTTCTTAGTTTTTTGGTTCGACTTCTAGTTTGTAGGATTGCGGGGGTTTTTGTGGCAGTAGTGGTTTTTATTACTGAATTGGTGAAGTAGAAGAAGGAGCTTATACTCGGCCCTTCTGAATATATTCATATCTCAAGGCGGTTTTATATCTATTACTATTCAAAAACCCCTACACTCCGGTTCCTTGTTAACATTACTCTGGTTATTGATACATGGTATAGTAGCGCAAAGACGCACAGTACTTTTAGCTTTTACGGATTAAGTAAAAGGCGATTGGCAAAAAAAAAAAAGCAAAACGTTAACACATTATTTATATCCTTAAATTGAGTAATATTACTTTTCCTCAAAAAACTTACAATGGCAATAAGGCATTGTAAGGCAATTGGGTGGTTGTTAACACTAATACTTACAAAATTTCAGCCATTGGAGTGGTGGTAACCAGGGGCGGAGTGCGGTGGGACTCCAATAAAAAAGTAGTGGTGCTGACACGTAGTGGCTAATTTTTTTTTTTTTTTTTTTTGTGGAACGCACTGTAGTCTTGTGGCGCGTCGTGAGGGCAGAGGTGGAGTGAGCCGAGACCTAGCGAGATTTCCCTACTCTTAAACATCCCCCAGGTAGAGTCATAAGGCCAGCAGTGAGAAAACTTCAAATGCATAGTAGTTGACCGCTACTGTACAGTTTTAATAACGTGGTTGGCAGCCGTCAGAGCCTCCTGCTTGATATGTAACTAGCATTATTAGCGTAGATTCTGAGTCTTGAGTTACTCGGATGAGTGAGTGACTACCTCCCACAATTCATTGTGTCGACCCTTAAGGGCTTTCATGAAGTGACAAATAAATGGTAAAAATTTCCTATCGCTCAGAGAGTGTGAAATACTTTGAACATTCATTTGTATAATTTGATTTGAGGACTATGTAAAAATCCCCGGGAATTAGCCGAAAATTCCAGAACTTCCGGCGGAAAATTGGTTGCGCGAAGGATTTTGGTACCGGAAAATTACGGTTTTAAAATTTTGTTTGAAATTTTCAGCGATTTTTTGTTCATCTGTAGTCCAAACATATGTAATCCTCGATGATCAAGCTTCGAAATACAACCAGTCAAAAGATTAAGATTCGGCGATTTGTCGTGTGGAACGTTGGGGCACATAATTTCATTTGCGGAGATTTTATAAGCCGAAGTTTGTTAACAAATCAAAAGCAGGTGGATGTGTCCAGCGGTTATTTTGGCATTGGGAAGTCTAGGGGTATGTTGGATTAAACTGCAATTCCCGTAACAACTCAGGTATTCAATTGTCGTTTATAAGTTGGTAGCGGTCTCTGTAGCTTGATTGACGTCTTCAATAGGCTTATTGGACGTCCTGAGGGCATTATATAAAACTGAGAACTTGCGCCTAATCGGATTAGTTCAGTTTTTGTTCTCGTGTAGTTATGGGACCCACTACAAATATGTAGTATTTGCGCGTCAAACTTGAAAGCTTCAAGCATATACATGCAACAAATCGATCTAATATATTAATTGCTTTTTAAATTGTTACTGTAATCTCGAATTAGGTAAAATAAATACCGTGAACTGGATGGGAGAGCCAGGATTTTGGTTAGGTCGTATTACTTTATCAAACCGCTGATTGATTAAACTTTAAACTCGGTTTTGATCTCGTTGCTCGGGGCGGTTTGATATGGGGTGAATCCAAGAGTATAGAAAAAGTACTTTGTGTTGTGCTTTTACTGGGCGTGAGAATCATGGGAGGCGCGACCGCTTGGGGGAACTTTGTCAAAGTGGACGTGATTTGTACCCTTCCTAGGGGTCTTTAAAGTTCCAGAACAACAAGATCATCACAATACATTAAGTTTTATGTGAAAGCCTTTTTCGGGCGCAGTATTTATCTGCATTTCTTCTATATGTATCCAAAGACCAGGTTTGGAATTTGCCAGACGAACAGTTGCCATTTGCGTATTTGTGGGTCCGATGCCTGTCACTTTCAGATGATTTTAACTATTGGTAAAATGAGCACATTGGAGCCGAGTTCTGACATAATGTATAGTGAGCCACTGAAATACTGACTGTGCGGGTAAAGCCATACGAGCATATTCATATTACAAAACATGATGCTTCATATGAAAATATCAGTTTCAATTCAGAGCCCTATTAACTGTTTATCGAAGTGTCATGCGAAGCTAATTGAGCGAAATTCAGAACGGTAGGACTTTTCGAACAACAGTCGAAAGCGCGTGATCGAATACGAAAAAGTACAAAAGCAACTTTTCATATTATAGTTCCTGATTTTTTTTCTGATTACATTGACATTATTGTTGTGTATTGTTTCAGATGTCTGGAAATTTGAAATTGATCACGGGGCACGGCGGCAACACAAAAGAAAGCGCTCAAACCGATCGCGAAAGAAAGAGACGCGCGCCATATTAAGCGTCCCGCCTGCGTCTGCTGGCCACACTCCTCAAACCGCACAATACACTTCGGTGACATGCGTCCTCCCCCTTTTAATAACCGATAGCCCGAGAAGCGAGATCCCGTGCTCCAGCCGTCTTAAAGTCGTAAGACATAACAATTAATATAATATATATAGACTTTATATAAGTGATTAATATGACTTCTAGTATTATTTGTTCAAAAATTTCTATAATTTCTCTTTCACTGTGGCAATGAATTGCTCCTCAATACTTTTCATGGTTTTACTTATTTGTTCCACGTGTAGTTCCTAGTGTTTTAGTTTTCACGTTTATTTGCCTAATCTTCGTGTCCGTTAGCGAGCGTCATATGTGGCGTTTAGCTATTTTAAAATGTTACACTGTTTATTTTGGTTCGATAATAAAAGTTTTACAGTTTCAAATGTGAGAACGGTACTAATCGGTTACTAAATCTCTTTTTGGAAGTTATCGTTAATAGGCAAAAACATTTGTTTTGTTTCACGTTTTGATTTTGCGTTTTATGATTGGTACACTGAAAAGGCGTCGCCGCTCAGTGGGCAGAATGCGAATGGTGCAGGAGCGCAAGACTAAGTTTACTCATGCATCAGCCCGACCCTTTTTCGCTCCAGAGCAAACTTTTCAGATTTTTCGACGTTCATAAGTTGCTCAGAAGTAGGCTGTTTCACCTCTCATTGCTCCCGATGGGACATTTTGCCGCCGCTGTCCTTTATCAGTTTGGTTGGTACGTACATGCTTCCCGTCGCGTTCTTGCGCTCCTCAGGCCTCCCGTGGGGTCTGAGATTTTGATACGAGTCACTGTAGCGCGCCCCCCCCGGCCTTCGCCACTTTTTCTCTTTTTGCTACTACTACTTTGTTTGCATTTTTTGTGATTTCTGAGATTCGATTGCATCCTGGGCTCTTTATTCCCATTTTTCTTCTTATTGGGGTCTCCTCCCGCCGCCGAGATTTTTCAGGTTTGCCGGTTTTGGCCTAACTCGCTGAGGTCCTGATCGCAAGTTCCCTTGCGCGCTCCAGCAG
>JASANE010007014.1:0-27416 GCA_030248225.1 Trileptium ribeirensis
GTTCTTCGTTCAGTTACGTATTGCTATTCAAGACAAAACATAACCAACCGTGTTGTCGATAATTGCAAGTAGGTAGGTAGCAGTAAATATGATAGACACGAAGAGACGATATACCGACTACAACGATAGAGTCATAATGAATCGTTTCGTTCGGGGCTTGGGGTTTGCTGAGCGATGAACCGTTCATCGTACGTTGAGAAGCCATCTATCGGTGTTTTGGAATGTGGGAGAAAGTTAGGATGGTGGTGGTGCAATTGTCAGTATGCAATTGTACTACTACTGATTGATGGGTTGGTGGGTGGCTTTGTGGATTGGGTATGGTCTAAATTCGTGTACTACCACACAGCGGTAAACGCGCGAATGACTAAAAAGCTCTCTTCTCTATCTCTCATTATTGTTGAAACAAGATCATCATAACCCAAAAGCGCCATCGTTATAATCGGTGAATCGTTCTCTTTATTTTGTGCCATCGTTACTTTCTGTTGTGTTGCGGTATAAAAGTCAAAAAAAAAACAAATTGGTCGAAACAAAAATTTCTGGTCAAGCTTTACCTTGTGACTAGCACTCACATAATCAATAAACAAATAATTCGTATAAATGTATATAGTGCACAAGAATACCCTGGTATTGTAGTTGTGCTACATATTTTTTGCGGAGTTCTCTAATTATGCGCAGCATTTATAGTGTTCGATTCATCCTATTATAATATATATATAATTGACAAAACATTATCTATCTCAAGCGATAGAAATCATTGTAATTTGCTTTAGTCAATTTTAAATCTGTATTCACTTGGGGTAAATCACATATAATTGTGTTTCGAATAGCTAGTTCATGTATGAAGGAATAGATTTGTTGTAAAAAGAAGATTTATGGTCACGTCAGTTGCCATATCGTCGATGGTTGGTGACGGTGTCATTTAAATATAATCCCATAGGCGCGCGGAGAATTTTAACAGGCAACAATGGGATGGAAATTGACAAAAATTGGCGTAAAATTGGTAAAATATAAGATAAATTTTGAAAAATTTACCGCAAGTTGACAAAAATTGGAAAAAATTTTAGTAAAGTTGGTGTAAACCTTTTTGAGTTCCAAAAAAAATAGAAAATTGCCCCTGGCCTATGCCCCCCCTTACGCCGACCGGCATTCAAAACTTATGACTGATGTGTACTGATGCAAGAAAGATATGCCATAGTAACGGTAAATGCAACATTTGATTTTAAATGCCGAACAGTCCCATTTACCACTAAGCTCGGCTGTCGAAAAGCAAATTCCCGCAACGGATTTTTCTCGAATATGAGCCTGCTTTTATCCTTAGAGTAACGTGTCACAGCAGTTACAGCTTCTTCAGGTTATATCGATGAAAAATTAACTGCAGAATGTGCTTTAGTTTTGTGGTGTGCGTTAGTGGCTTTTCAAACTGCAAAGACCTGATTTTCAGAACATTCATAGCTCATAGTACAGAAATTTTATTTATGCAAATTCTTCTCGCATAGGTTCGCAACCACTTTAAGAAGACTTATTGCAAAATAAACTTGGAATGATACTCAGCGCTTACTTGGTAATTTATTTTATTATCTGTAAGTATCAAATAAGTATTCTTTATTTATCTGGTAAACAGGAAATATTGAGACAGGATAGTCTGAGATGCGCTTACACATAGCATGCATGTTCCGACGTACACGCTGACAAATGAAGAAATGTAACAACTGTAGTAAAAAAGTTATAAGCACAAACTTCGCTGGGCGTTGTTTGCTGCCAGAAGACCGTCAACACTCCGCTAAACCACTCTACATTTGCCGCAAAATTACTTATTTGCATTAAAGTTTGTATAATGTATTTCCTATAATACATTTATATTGTGTAACACCACAGAGTTTTCTCTTAACAACTATATTCAATACAATATTACGCATTTTACACCAAATTCACGACTCGTCTCACATCGTATATCGGTCGCCGCTTTTACAGAGCGATTCCACGGCAACGACCGGGACTAAAATTGCACCCACAATTAATTAGTAATAAATTTAGTGAAAAAATGTTAGCCTAAGCGGCTTAAGTGGGATTGCTGACATACTTGTAAGCAAGGATAATGATATTTCGTATACATATAGGCAAAATCCGAAAACGATGTCACAGTCTGACGGCAGTGACTCAAATAGTCTCGTATTGACACACTTATCCTAGCTGGTGTTGCTAGCAAAGCAAAGCAACGTACAATGAATAATGATCAGTGATTTCACATATTACAGTCAGTATAGACATATTCTAGCTGAATTGCAGTAGGCCAAGCCATAGGTGTGGGCAACCGGATGGCACACTTATTCCAAATGTAACCCCGATGAAATGGTGCAGTTATTTTGGTTTGTTGGAGAGCGCTAGCGTTAGCATGCCCCTGGCAATAAAAAGATGGCGTCAAGACTGATAGGTAAGAGACCAAAACTGCCCGGATAAATGTTTAGGAGACCTAGCAGATATAGCTTCAATTTTATTGACAATTTCTATCTAAAGCAGACTGCTTGATAGCCGTAATTGGATTTAGATATGACTAACTAGATAAATATGTATTACTGTTTCAGTTAGGTGTATTCTGGCCAGTCATTGCCCAATTGGTATATGAGCAGATTATTATAGCGCACGTTAAATCTTACCGTGGATCGCTAAAGCACTTTGTTTTTAGCAATAATTTATACAATTTCACAATAATTCATACAATATAAGCTCCTACAGAGGTTACGTATAATCGAGCATCTAAAAGGCAAACTACAGCAGCTCAAACATCTTTGGAACTAAAATTATACTAAAACGTAAAGCTTACTGTCAACACCACTTGGCATAAATAAGCTTAGTGGTAACGTCATATTAACGCAGATACGATCTTTATATGAATGCGGTGAAGTTGTCAACGCTGTCAGTCAGCCACGATATTAATAAGTTTACCCTGCTCGCCAACTACACCGTAGATACAACAAGAATTATTTGAATTGAACCGATATGTGGATTTTCATATTGGAGCCAGTCAATCAAGCTACATTAAATGTATTGCGTGATCGTCACCTAACGTATGATTTGTAATCTCAGTCAGCTTTAAGCCACAGGGTTTGACGCGGTATGCAGAAAAATTTATTTAGAAACGCTTAGCGCAGTGTCACCAACAAATATCAACTGTAAGAAACTTTTAAGTTGTGAAATTTCTAGCCAGAAGTGAGTGGCTAATGTAAATTCTTCACTTTATATAATCGGTTCATTTACCTTCGTGCCTAAAAATGTGAATTATATAAATGTTAAATTAGCTGAATAATCAAGCATATTTAGTTTGCATATATTTTCATGTAATTTTCATTTAATTTTTTCTACTTTGCATCTCCTATATTACTGATAGCTGATCAGAAATTTTCAGCGACGTGGTCGGAAATTTCAGCGCCGTGGTTAGAAATTTTCAGCTACGTGGTCATAAATTTCAGTCATGTGGTCAGAAATTTCAGCGACGTGATCAAAAATTTCAGCGACGTGGTCAGAAATTTCAGCGACGTGGTCAGAAATTTCAGCGACGTGGTCAGAAATTTCAGCCACGTGGTCAGAAATTTCAGCGACATTGTCAGAAATTTTCGGGGACGGTTAAAATTAGTGACTAGCTCAGTGCCTGCTGCAGGTACTGAACAAATGCCAGAAAATTTTTACGTTTTTCTCGTCTCAATTTTAGAAAATTTAGGGTGGTGAATGACAATTCCGGAATGGCTTGTCGTAAAACAGATCTACGCGCCGAACACACACAAACTTTCAAATTTTTATGGTTTAGCTTCCAGAAAATATGTTAACCCTGTGGCAGATTGTAAGCAACTGTCCACCTATAAAACAGGAGTTACTAGTCAAATGGCGCGAAATTTTTTTTTCACGTTTTTACGTCTCAACTTCAGAAATTTTAGCGTGTTGGCAAAACCAATTGCATGGACGCCATTTTGTTTCTCCAATTATAACCCTGGCCTCATATGTACCGAAAAGTTGTGGAAACAGACACCGAATTTTTCCTTTTCAGTATAGTCAAAGTCAAAATTTCTCAACATCAAGATTACGTGTATACAATATGCAAGGAAGTAGCAGATAGAGTAAATTTGAAACATAAATGCAATAACCAAGAATATTCAATATAAAAGGTTAGAACGGGAGCACGGGTCCCTCTTTTACATCTAACCTAAGTTCCGGGTTATAGTAGAGATAATGGTCATAGGAGATTTACATACACTATATATGGCATATATTATATGCATATGTAGTATATGTAAATGGTGTGTGCATAAATATATACTTATTTCTAACTACCGTCAGTTGTTGGGCCTTGGGACATTTAAATATGATACGATAGCTCGTGGTAGTTGAGCCTTACAGATGTTGGATTTCTATAAACTCGGTGACACTCATAACTCGACAACGGCTGGTCGGATTGGATGTGGGTACAGCTTTTGTGTTGAAGCGAACTTTGTTGTTAGAGAATTTGGATTCATAGCTCAACATCTTGGTCTATTGTGACTGAAAAACATTATTTTTACTCGCCTTATGTTATAAGGGTTGTAAATTTACTAACATTCATTTTAACATCTGTAATTCCGGGTATCGATTCACCTGTTGTTTTACATATATGGGTATAAAAGTCGCTGTTTCTTATAACTCTTGTAGGCAGGCTGAGACCGAACAACCCATCTATTTAGGTCTAAATTTCAAGTTCTTGGAATCTCATCAAGCACATGTTTCAGGCATAAAATTTATTGGTCCACGTCTTGATGCCCATCTTTTTCGAATAACAATAGTTTTAGGTAATTACATTATAAAGTAATAATTTAATATTTTCAAAAAGTCTGAACGGTAGTTGGGGTATCTCGCCACTTGCGGCGCTTAAGTATGTATATGTCTTAATTCTATGTATATATCGTAAAATGTTATATGCCTATTAAAACGAGCCTTCATTCAAAATAATAACCTTATGTTAAAATCGATGCTTATAAACTTTTGCCATTGTGATTCCCATCTGTTCTGGGTCTTCTGGTTCAATAAACAATTTTATAGCAGCAAAAAGAGAACAAAAACCAAATAAATAAACGGTAATAATAAACAAAACTGTTGTTGTTGTTTTGAAACCTGCTAAAAATAAATCCGAAAAAATATTCTATTGTCGCTGCTTTTAGAAATTATAGTATAAATTCAAGTAAATGACAGATAAAACTTTTATAAAAGAAGGACCGACGGTTTAATAATTACTAAGTAGTGGTCGCAGTTACTAGTGAGAAAAATGAGCTTGAAATTAGAACGATAGCCAGCGACAAAGATAAATAATATAGATTTTAATACCAAATGATTAAAATAAATATATTAATCAAATTAAAGTTAAGAATATAATAATACAATTTAAAATACGATAATAAATTATGGCAGTACAAGTAAAACCCGAAATACATATATATATATATATATATGAAAGCAAAAATGTTTTTAATATTATGAGGTGAGAAACCATTTTTGGAATTTAGAGGAAATGTTTAATATAAACGCATAATATTTAAAATACGTAAAATACCAAAACTGTTTCAATACATTATATATCAATACAGTATATTGTTATAAGTATGGATTAAATAAAAATAATGGGACAATAAAATTAGTAAAAAATGTGAATCAAAAAAACCGATTTTGCCTAAAATTGGGGGGGGGGGGGTTTTTCAGTATGGGGAATTTTGAATTTTTCTCACTTTTAGCGAAAAAAAATTTCGAGAACGAAAAAATTTTTTTTGACCCAAAAAATTTCTAAAAAAAATTTTTCGCGCCGAAATTTCACCCAAATCTCGGTGCACTGGTATCATGCATACTTGTAACCGAAGCGAACTCACGGCAAAAGCTTTTCACAAGCTAGGACGGAGCACGGTACCCAATAACCGTCGTTAACTGATCCGGACGCGCTTCAATGGGTTCCACCTCGGCCCCAGAAAGTATTCTCTCACACCCTTTGGCGGCAATCCCCCGCTGAAGCTTCTGGGTCAACAGTTGCTTGGCATGCTTTTGGGGGCAACGCCACTTGAAACCAGCCACACAGGCATCCCGTGTCATGGTCATTTCACGTGCACAAACCGGACACTCTACTATAGTGTGTATGATGTTATGCCGCTGCAAAAATGCAACGGCAGCTCGTTCGTCCCTTAGCTGTTCTGTTATCTCAAAAACATCCATTTCCAAAAAGCATTCGGATCCAAACAAAAACTAAGCAGGCGGTAAACGATGAAAGTGTTACAAAATTAGCTAGCGTGAGAAAAAGTAAACGAAATGTGAGAAGCGTGAGAAAAAGTAAACGAAATGTGAGAAGACGAGGCAACAATTACAAAGCCAGATAGCAAGCGTGAGAAAAAATAAAGACTCTCGACGAAATTTAAGAGATGCTGCTTAGTTGCGCTCACCAAGCTGCACTGCATCAAATCCAAAAAGTAAGTTGAATATGTTGATTTTTCTGTTGGCATCAAAAAATGGTTTTGGGTGAATTTCGGCAAAAAAAATTTTTTTCAAAATTTTTTGGGTCAAAAAAAATTTTTTGGTCAAAAAATTTTTTTTCGCTAAAAGTGTCAAAAATGAATTCCCCATACTGGAAAACCCCCGTATGCAAAATTTTAGGCAAATCGGAGCAAAAAATTTTTTTCATTTCTTGGGCCCCGATATTAGACTTATGCCCAGGAGCCTTCTAGAGGGAAGAGAAACACTGGGAAATTTTACCACGGAGGAAAAATACCCCACCTTGTAGAGGGAAAAATAACACGGGGAAATTTTACCACGAGGGAAAAAATAGCACGCCTTGGGGAGGGAAAAACAACACGAGGAAAAATAATATACAACACCGACCGGTGTCCAATACAGCTGTAGAGTGCAGAGAAACAGCACGTATAGTGTACACACAAAATCTCAGAAGTGGATGAAAAGCAACTATTGTAACACAATCAACTATAAACTATATACAACTGTTGAGCATATTTTATTCAAAACTGCAAACAGTAGAATATATTTTAAATTTCAAGACCAAACAATATTAGTCCTGCGCAAAAAATTCTTGCGTAAAAAATATACGCGTTTTAATACAGTTCGTTATCGCCGTCGCCAAATATATATAAAACGTCAAGGAAAAACATATGTCTAAAATACCGTTACTAAAATTTTAGACATATGTTTTGTTTTCATGACTTTATGAGACATTCTGGAAAGACGTAATGTCTCATAAAGTATATAAAACATTATTAAAGTAGGGCTGTTAACCTTATACACGAAATTTTTGCAGATTTGGTATATGATAATTTGGCTTTTGAAAATTTATTCAGAGGCTTTTGCAGATTTGAATAAAAACTTGTGCTGATATGATATAGTTTTTAGGCTTGAGTGTGTTATTTCTTTTGTCTAAAGGACATCTTTTTCCGAAATAGCGTGATTATTAGATGTTAAAATCGTTATAACTCGAGTTGTTTTGGCTTATTACTCCCCCATATTTCCCCGAGCTCTTTTTAGAGTCTTTGCGTTAATTTTGTTCAGGCAAATTGGAAATTATATACTCCAGTAGTCTATAACCCTCTACCTATTTTAATTGATGTAAGTCGATATATTGATCCATTGAGTAACGGCATTAGGGCATAAGTCTAATATCGGGGCCCAAGAAATGAAAAAAATTTTTTGCTCCGATTTGCCTAAAATTTTGCATACGGGGGTTTTCCAGTATGGGGAATTCATTTTTGACACTTTTAGCGAAAAAAAATTTTTTGACCAAAAAAATTTTTTTTGACCCAAAAAATTTTGAAAAAAATTTTTTTTGCCGAAGTTCACCCAAAACCATTTTTTGATGCCAACAGAAAAATCAACATATTCAACTTACTTTTTGGATTTGATGCAGTGCAGCTTGGTGAGCGCAACTAAGCAGCATCTCTTAAATTTCGTCGAGAGTCTTTATTTTTTCTCACGCTTGCTATCTGGCTTTGTAATTGAAAAAAAATTTTCCACATTTTTTGCCTCGTCTTCTCACATTTCGTTTACTTTTTCTCACGCTAGCTAATTTTGTAACACTTTCATCGTTTACCGCCTGCTTAGTTTTTGTTTGGATCCGAATGCTTTTTGGAAATGGATGTTTTTGAGATAACAGAACAGCTAAGGGACGAACGAGCTGCCGTTGCATTTTTGCAGCGGCATAACATCATACACACTCAAGTAGAGTGTCCGGTTTGTGCACGTGAAATGACCATGACACGGGATGCCTGTGTGGCTGGTTTCAAGTGGCGTTGCCCCCAAAAGCATGCCAAGCAAAGTATTTTGACCAACAGTTACTTCGCAACCACCAGATTGCCGCCAAAGAAGGTCGTCATGCTGATCTACTTCTGGGCCGCGGAGGTCAAATACAAGCAGATTGAATTCCTCGTAAACGTGGCGCACAATACGGTTATTGATTACATGCAGTACCTCCGTGATATCTGTAGCTGGAAGCTTTTGCAAGATCCAGTTCGCCTTGGCGGTCCCGGGGCTGTCTGCCAAATAGACGAGAGCGTCATGGTCAAACCGAAATACAACCGCGGCAGACTGCAGCGTGAACGATGGGTCTTCGGCATATATGATGTCCTTGTAAAGGAGGGCTATTTGTGCTTTGTCGACGACCGTTCTGCAGCAACCCTGCTACCGATTGTCCAACGAGTCATCGCGCCGGGCTCTACGGTGCACTTAGATGAGTGGCGCGCTTATAATGGTCTCAACGGTTTGGGGTACTTCCACGAAACCGTTAACCATTCGCACCACTTTGTTGATCCGCTTACGGGGGCGCATACCAACCATGTTGAATGCATGTGGCGGAACGCAAAACAGAAATTCAAAGCAATGTACGGCACAACTGACGCGATGGTCCCCAGCCACTTGGATGAATTCTACGTGGGCCAACGCTACGGTCAAACATTTCAACTTGCATTCCAACATGCTGCGTCATATTGCAGAGAGGAATCCCTGCAATTAGCTAAGACAGCCAGCAACGCAGCGCCCAGTGGGTGGTAGGACGGGGGTATGGGGCGGAAACTCCGCCAAGCAAGATTTGCTCACTGTCCCAAGCCAGCAAAAGGAGGAGGGACGCCCGAATTCCAGCTCTATGTTCGCAAAGTGTATTATGAAGAAGGACTCTCGACGAAAGTTAAGAGATGCTGCTTAGTTGCGCTCACCAAGCTGCACTGCATCAAATCCAAAAAGTAAGTTGAATATGTTGATTTTTCTGTTGGCATCAAAAAATGGTTTTGGGTGAATTTCGGCAAAAAAAATTTTTTTCAAAATTTTTTGGGTCAAAAAAAATTTTTTTGGTCAAAAAATTTTTTTTCGCTAAAAGTGTCAAAAATGAATTCCCCATACTGGAAAACCCCCGTATGCAAAATTTTAGGCAAATCGGTTTTTTAAATTCACATTTTTTCTAATTTTATTGTCCCATTATTTTTATTTAATCCATACTTATAACAATATACTGTATTGATATATAATGTATTGAAACAGTTTTGTTTACGTATTTTAAATATTATGCGTTTATATTAAACATTTTCCATTTATTACGTAAATTCCAAAAATGGTTTCTCACCTCATAATATTAAAACATTTTTGCTTTCATATATATATATATATATGTATTTGGGTTTTACTTGTACTGCCATAATTTATTATCGTATTTTAAATTGTATTATTATATTCTTAACTTATTTAGATTAATATATTTATTTTAATCATTTGGTATTAAATCTATATTATTTATCTTTGTCGCTGGCTATCGTTCTAATTTCAAGCTCATTTTTCTCACTAATAACTGCGACCACTACTTAGTAATTATTAAACCGTCGGTCATTCTTTGATCTAAAATTTTTCTGTCATTTACTTGAATTTATACTATAATTTCTAAAAGCTTGCGACAATAGAATATTTGGATTTATTTTTAGCAGGTTTCAAAACAACAACAACAGTTTAGTTTATTATTACCGTTTATTTATTTGGTTTTCGTTTCTTTTTGCTGCTATAAAATTGTTTATTGAACCAGAAGACCCAGAACAGATGGAAATCACAATGGCAAAAGTTTATAAGCATCGATTTTAACATAAGGTTATTATTTTATGAAGGCTCGTTGTAATAGGCATATAACATTTACGATATATACATAGAATTAGACATATACATACTTAGCGCCGCAAGTGGCGAGATCCCAACTACCGTTCAGACTTCTTGAAAATATTAAATTATTACTTATAATGTAATTACCTAAAACTATTGTTATTCGAAAAGATGGGCATCAAGACGTGGACCAATAAATTTTATGCCTGAAACATGTGCTTGATGAGATCCTAAGAACTTGAAATTTAGACCTGAAAAGATGGGTTGCTCGGTCTCAGCCTGCCTACAAGAGTTATAGAAACAGCGACTTTTATACCCCTATATGTAAAACAACAGGTGAATCGATACCGGAATTACAGATGTTAAAATGAATGTTAGTAAATTTACAACCCTTATAACATAAGGCGAGTAAAATAATGTTTTTCAGTCACAATAGATCAAGATGTTGAGCTATGAATCCAAGTCTCATAACAGCAACAAGTTCGCTTCAACACAAAAGCTGTACCGACATCAATCCGACCAGCCATTGTTGAGTTATAAGTGTCACCGAGTTTATAGAAATCCAACATTGTAAGGCTCAACTACCACTAGCTATCGTATCATATTTAAATGTCCCAAGGCCCAACAACTGACGGTAGTTAGAAATAAGTATATATTTATGCACACACCATTTACATATACTACATATGCATATAATATATGCCATATATAGTGTATGTAAATCTCTCCTATGACCATTATCTCTACTATAACCGGAACTTAGGTTAGATGTAAAAGAGGGACCCGTGTCCCGTTCTAACCTTTTATATTGAATATTCTTGGTTATTGCATTCACGTTTCAAATTTACTCTATCTGCTACTTCCTTGCATATTGTATACACGTAATCTTGATGTTGAATAAATTTTGACTTTGACTATACTGAAGAGGAAAAAATTCGGTGTCTGTTTCCACAACTTTTCGGTACATATGAGGCCAGGGTTATAATTGGAGCCACAAATGGCGTCCCTGCAATCGGTTTTGCCAACACGCTAAAATTTCTGAAGTTGAGACGTAAAAACGTGAAAAAAAATTTCGCGCCATTGACGAGTAACTCTGTTTTATAGGTGGACAGTTGCTTACAATCTGCCACAGGGTTAAATATTCCGAAGCTAAACCATAAAAATTTGAAAGTTTGTGTGTGTTCGGCGCGTAGATCTGTTTTACGACAAGCCATTCCGGAATTGTCATTCACCACCCTAAATTTTCTAAAATTGAGACGAGAAAAACGTAAAAATTTTCTGGCATTCGTTCAGTACCTGCAGCAGGCACCTAGCTAGTCACTAATTTTAACCGTCCCCGAAAATTTCTGACAACGTCGCTGAAATTTCTGACCACGTGGCTGAAATTTCTGACCACGTCGCTGAAATTTCTGACCACGTCGCTGAAATTTCTGACCACGTCGCTGAAATTTTTGATCACGTCGCTGAAATTTCTGACCACATGACTGAAATTTATGACCACGTAGCTGAAATTTCTAACCACGGCGCTGAAATTTCCGACCACGTCGCTGAAATTTCTGATCAGCTATCAGTAATATAGGAGATGCAAAGTAGAAAAGATTAAATGAAAATTACATGAAAATATATGCAAACTAAATATGCTTGATTATTCAGCTAATTTAACATTTATATAATTCACATTTTTAGGCACGAAGGTAAATGAACCGATTATATAAAGTGAAGAATTTACATTAGCCACTCACTTCTGGCTAAAAATTTCACAACTTAAAAGTTTCTTACAGTTGATATTTGTTGGTGACACTGCGCTAAGCGTTTCTAAATAAATTTTTCTGCATACCGCGTCAAACCCTGTGGCTTAAAGCTGACTGAGATTACAAATCATACGTTAGGTGACGATCACGCAATACATTTAATGTAGCTTGATTGACTGGCTCCAATATGAAAATCCACATATCGGTTCAATTTGAATAATTCTCGTTGTATCTACGGTGTAGTTGGCGAGCAGGGTAAACTTATTAATATCGTGGCTGACTGACAGCGTTGACAACTTCACCGCATTCATATAAAGATCGTATCTGCGTTAATATGACGTTACCACTAAGCTTATTTATGCCAAGTGGTGTTGACAGTAAGCTTTACGTTTTAGTATAATTCTAGTTCAAAAGATGTTTGAGCTGCTGTAGTTTGCCTTTTAGATGCTCGATTATACGTAACCTCTGTAGGAGCTTATATTGTATGAATTATTGTGAAATTGTATAAATTATTGTGAAAACAAAGTGCTTTAGCGATCCACGGTAAGATTTAACGTGCGCTATAATAATCTGCTCATATACCAATTGGGCAATGACTGGCCAGAATACACCTAACTGAAACAGTAATACATATTTATCTAGTTAGTCATATCTAAATCCAATTACGGCTATCAAGCAGTCTGCTTTAGATAGAAATTGTCAATAAAATTGAAGCTATATCTGCTAGGTCTCCTAAACATTTATCCGGGCAGTTTTGGTCTCTTACCTATCAGTCTTGACGCCATCTTTTTATTGCCAGGGGCATGCTAACGCTAGCGCTCTCCAACAAACCAAAATAACTGCACCATTTCATCGGGGTTACATTTGGAATAAGTGTGCCATCCGGTTGCCCACACCTATGGCTTGGCCTACTGCAATTCAGCTAGAATATGTCTATACTGACTGTAATATGTGAAATCACTGATCATTATTCATTGTACGTTGCTTTGCTTTGCTAGCAACACCAGCTAGGATAAGTGTGTCAATACGAGACTATTTGAGTCACTGCCGTCAGACTGTGACATCGTTTTCGGATTTTGCCTATATGTATACGAAATATCATTATCCTTGCTTACAAGTATGTCAGCAATCCCACTTAAGCCGCTTAGGCTAACATTTTTTCACTAAATTTATTACTAATTAATTGTGGGTGCAATTTTAGTCCCGGTCGTTGCCGTGGAATCGCTCTGTAAAAGCGGCGACCGATATACGATGTGAGACCAGTCGTGAATTTGGTGTAAAATTCTTAATATTGTTTTAAATATCGTCGTTGAGAGAAAACTCTGTGGTGTTACACAATATAAATGTATTATAGGAAATACATTATACAAACTTTAATGCAAATAAGTAATTTTGCGGCAATGGTAGAGTGGTTTAGCGGAGTGTTGACGGTCTTCTGGCAGCAAACAACGCCCAGCGAAGTTTGTGCTTATAACTTTTTTACTACAGTTGTTACATTTCTTCATTTGTCAGCGTGTACGTCGGAACATGGATGCTATGTGTAAGCGCATCTCAGACTATCCTGTCTACACTTCCTGTTTACCAGATAAATAAAGAATACTTATTTGATACTTACAGATAATAAATAAATTACCAAGTAAGCGCTGAGTATCATTCCAAGTTTATTTTGCAATAAGTCTTCTTAAAGTGGTTGCAAACCTATGCGAGAAGAATTTGCATAAATAAAATTTCTGCACTCTGAGCTATGAATGTTCTGAAAATCAGGTCTTTGCAGTTTGAAAAGCCACTAATGCACACCACAAAACTAAAGCACATTCTGCAGTTAATTTTTCATCGATATAACCTGAAGAAGCTGTAACTGCTGTGACACGTTACTCTAAGGATAAAAGCAGGCTCATATTCGAGAAAAATCCGTTGCGGGAATTTGCTTTTCGACAGCCGAGCTTAGTGGTAAATGGGACTGTTCGGCATTTAAAATCAAATGTTGCATTTACCGTTACTATGGCATATCTTTCTTGCATCAGTACACATCAGTCATAGGTTTCGAATGCCGGTCGGCGTAAGGGGGGCATAGGCCAGGGGCAATTTTCTATTTTTTCGGAACTCAAAAAGGTTTACACCAACTTTACTAAAATTTTTTCCAATTTTTGTCAACTTGCGGTAAATTTTTCAAAATTTATCTTATATTTTACCAATTTTACGCCAATTTTTGTCAATTTCCATCCCATTGTTGCCTGTTAAAATTCTCCGCGCGCCTATGGGATTATATTTAAATGACACCGTCACCAACCATCGACGTTATGGCAACTGACGTGACCATAAATCTTCTTTTACAACAAATCTATTCCTTCATACATGAACTAGCTATTCGAAACACAATTATATGTGATTTACCCCAAGTGAATACAGATTTAAAATTGACTAAAGCAAATTACAATGATTTCTATCGCTTGAGATAGATAATGTTTTGTCAATTATATATATATTATAATAGGATGAATCGAACACTATAAATGCTGGGCATAATTAGAGAACTCCGCAAAAAATATGTAGCACAACTACAATACCAGGGTATTCTTGTGCACTATATACATTTATACGAATTATTTGTTTATTGATTATGTGAGTGCTAGTCACAAGTAAAGCTTGACGAGAACTAGCAGTTCCGACCAATTTGTTTTTTTTGACTTTTATACCGCAACACAACAGAAAGTAACGATGGCACAAAATAAAGAGAACGATTCACCGATTATAACGATGGCGCTCTTGGACGATGATGATCTTGTTTCAACAATAATGAGAGATAGAGAAGAGAGCTTTTTAGTCATTCGCGCGTTTACCGCTGTGTGGTAGTACACGATTTTAGACCATACCCAAGCCACAAAGCCACCCACCAACCCATCAATCAGTAGTAGTACAATTGCAGACTGACAATTGCACCACCACCATCATAACTTTCTCACACATTCCAAAACACAGATAGATGGCTTCTCAACGAACGATGAACTGTGCATCGCTCAGCAAACCCCAAGCCCCGAACGAAACGATTCATTATGACTCTATCGTTGTAGTCGGTCTATCGTCTCTTCGTGTCTATCATATTTACTGCTACCTACCTACTTGCAATTATCGACAACACGGTTGGTTATGTTTGTTGTTCGACGGCTGGCGGCATTAGTACTAGTGGTTATAGTCGTTCGTCGCATTTTAATATTTATTATTAAAATACAACAATAATTTTTGCGGTTTCTTTTGTTTCCATTGACAACGGGGTCTACCGGATCAAAAAATATTATTCAGCGTAGTATTTGTTGCTCCGATGCCAATCCCCCTGTTCGTTCCCACGGTTCATGATACAAAATTTATGTACTGTTCTTGATTTGATGGACAAATGTTTAGTTGAATATTTTATCGAATCGAAAAATATTTATTGAATATATATATTAAACTTTAGTCGATTGATATTTTAGTCGAGTGCGTAGCTATAATTGGCGCATCCTGAAAGCGTCCATCGCCTAGACCGGATAAAGAGAAATTTATTTATCAAGGATTCCGTCTTGTGTTAAAAAACGTCACTGTCGGATTTCCGATTAAACCAGCAGTTGTATTATGATGTAAATTAGGCATCGAACCAGTCCCATAACAAAATCCTGTGTGCGCCTCCTGGTTACCATTATTGTTTTCTCCGCACAATTCTGGCTCACTGACACTTATCATCTTTAATAATTAAGTATCCGTTTTGACTTTATGACGAACGCCGCAAAATGGTAATAGAATGTAAGGCAGAATGAAACTTGCTTTGCTATAATGTGTATCGGGTATTGCTATGCCATTGCTAGTAAAAGACGTTGTTATTCAATCTGATAATGTTTTTTCAACTTTATGTTATGGTTTTACTGTTTAGAGCAAGCTAGCGACCAAAAGATCGGTAATAAATGTAATGTTGTTACGGTCATCAAAAAATGGCGATTATGTTACAATTTCTATATTGATCTGATTGTCCATTAAACAAATTGTAGGTACTTTCGATAACAAACACCTAATATTAAAAGGTTAGCCGATTTCAACGTTCACATGTAAACAGAAGTATATATAACAAGCTATTATGAGACAAATAGTCATCACAATAGAGTGAGTTAGCGCATGAAATATATTTCAAAATTCAGTGTTTAGGACAGGATTTTACGTCGCCCTAATTTTCTTTAACGCTTCTCAGACATCATTTTGCGCATTACAAGATAATATATTTTCAAAACTTCAATATTAAAATAAGGATCCACCCATAGATATCTAAAACATGTAAGCATTTTGTTTTAACTTAAGTTAATTAATAAAATCAAAAATCTGCTAGCAATAACGATAGCTTTGGGAGCAGAATACTGCAGAAATTGAGTCGTCATTTCTACTTGTCTATAACATTAAGCACTGTTTTTTGTAAACTGGAAGTATGGTCAAGTTCTCAACTTTTGTAAACACGCAATTGTTTTCTACACAACATGTGCTTTTTAATATACCGCTGTTGTTTATGTAGTCTTAATTCAAAACAATAGTATTATTACGCTAGCGTTCACAAAAAATAAATCTCATCAAACCAAAGAAATAAACATACAAGATCACAAAATGCTATTGTCTGATCAGCGCAAATCATACTTACACTGGATAATGTAGACTATATACACCTGATCACTACAATCATTAGCTAATGCGTCAACTAATCAAAATTTCATCAGTATGTAAAGGGTTGACCCTCATTCAGCTGAATTATAAGTTTCCATCATTACGTAAGAAACACCCTAAGTCCAAATATTTTGCTTGAAATATATTATGAATAATTACAGATGTAGGTACAATTTTTGCAAATTTATCAAAACGGTTTACTGCTTGCAGGAAACTTTTTTTTTATAAATTAAAAATCTTAGGAACTACACAGGATACCGCATAAAGCTGCGTTGATTGACGATGCTTTGAGTATGTTTTAGGTTAATTAATACATTGCCTCATCTGGTCTAAAAAATATCGATACTCAAGCCCAGAAGCTAATCAAACGTGTACTGTTGTTTAGCAGAACATTTGTTAAGCTTACTCGCCATCAGGAAAAAAACGAAAACTACTAATATATGCTAAAATACTATATATATATAAAATACTTTATGTATACAAAATTTATTCGTACAAAATTCCGTGGCAATTCGCTTAATTTTTTGTTTATCAATGTCGTTAATTAAATAATAATTATTGCCGTAATAATAAGCCCATTAGATATGTTTTATACCGTTATCCACTCATTTCCCATGTCGTTGCATTCTTACTCAGGTAAAATATATTATCCGAATTGTTTTTTTGCTACTCAGCATGGATATTTAGCGCTAAATTGAACAGTATAGAAAGATTAATTGTGATCATATCATAAGTCAGTACTATACGGACTATCGGTGGGATACACAGAAAACGCATATATAATTATTATTACGGTTAATTGCGTCTTTCCGATATTGGCTATATTTTTTATACACAAATAATATTAATGAATGGCTAGAGGCTTGGGTTATTGTAATTTTGTTGACAGATGGTAGCGATGTATAACGATCGATCGCGAGATATGATATTCATATTTTGTCCCGTAATAATGAGTTACAACATCAATATTACGATACCATTGGGACCGACTGATTTTTTTCTTGTCACCAAGTCTTTAATTTTTCTCACTGAATATTATATACTTATTTCTCCTACCTACGACTATAATGTATTTATGTAAAAAGCACGACTTGTTAGTTTTATAACTGAAAATTGATTGTCCAAGTTCTATTGTAACATTGGTTGCTATAAAAGTGCATACCTGTTTCGTACTTTCATATCCCGTACTTATATATAACTGAGTTTTCAGTTATGCAACTACTTCAATCAACCTAATATATATGTGTCACTCACTATATATCCGATGCAGTTAGCTTCATGTGTACATATAACGTATTGTAGATACGTTTAATACACGGCAATTTTACATACAAGGCATCGTAAATGTCGCAATATTACATTGTTTATATAATCTTTTATATATGAACGTATATAGCGGTAGCAGTAAATACTTTATTACCGGATGTTGCAGCTCAAATAGTTTTGTATCCGGAAGAAATCCAACAGCGAGCCCAACCATTAAGCATTAGTCTAATCAGAAACACCCCTGCCAGCCTTATACAAGCAATAATAACTAGTAACTCGCAAACTAGGGTGAAACAGAGCGAGCGTGATTTCATTTTTAAGTTATTTTGTTAATCAACTGAAACAGGTTGTATTTGGTGAATATACCATCCTAATATTCTTGAACACTGAACACATTAAGAACACTGAAACCTAGTCGAGTCTAAACCCACCGAAAGCAACTGCCAACGGATCAAGCATATGTGCTTGTCTATAGATAACCAAATTATCGTATTCAGCCTACCGGAAGAAAAGCTATATAGACAATTCTTGGTGGCCAGTACACAATACGTAATAAAACAACTGAAGACCGACTATCTTATCTGGAAATCGGGTGCATTTATCCTAAACCCAATGAAAACGTCTGAAAAGACATGAGATACTCGTACTGGACTATAGATAACCAAACTATTCTATTAAGCCTAGAGTAAAACCTATATAGAGAATTCTTGATGACCTGTATGCAACAGGTAACCAAACAACTGTAAAGAGACTATATTCTGGAAATCGTTTCATTGACCTTAAACCCATGAAAACCCATGAAACGCCATAAAATATGCACCGGCGGCACTAGATAACGAAATAATTGTAT
Organism: Trileptium ribeirensis; assembly: GCA_030248225.1. Classification (NCBI taxonomy): domain Eukaryota; kingdom Metazoa; phylum Nematoda; class Enoplea; order Enoplida; family Thoracostomopsidae; genus Trileptium; species Trileptium ribeirensis. The sequence goes on from JASANE010007014.1 coordinate 18,682, forward strand.
TTCTTCTTAAGTAATACACATATACACCATTCTTGATGCATTGCACGCAATACAAACTCAGACAAATGAAAACGTACTACATTTTGGAAGTCGGGCTCGTCGATCGGAAAACCCTTGAAACCCCAAGAAAAGGCATAATATAGTCACTTTGGTCTCTTGATAGCAAAAGCATCCTATCCAGTGTGCTTGACAACATAATAGGCACTCATTATAAGATAAACCAAGCAATAACCACGTCGATATATATGAAAAATCGCTGTTTCTGGCAAATGGTCGACGAACGATATTCGGACCTACAACGGAACAATATTTGAAATTACCGTTGGCAAAACTGATTTTATACTTGATGCATTTTGATAAATACATTCCGATATTAATAGTGGTCCCACAAAAAAGTTGTGGTCAGCAAAGTTGTAGATCTCGATGAGATGATTCTGTCCTATACGAAGCCTGTGGCGTGAGATGAAAGCTGTGAAATACTGGTCTTGTATGGCCAGACCTGGCACAAAACCCTTAAAAACCTGTTTTTTGCCATTTTGACCACGAAGATGGGGTCGCAGTTTTCGTGTTTAACTAAAGGGTACATCGTCATCACTTTTGATATGGAACAAAAAAATTGTCAAATCCCTTCATCCGAAAATGAGTTATGGCAGCGACAGTCAACAAAAATTTTTTTGCAATTTTCCTCTCTAGCCATCTCAGTGGAAACCCCGCTCGCTTTGTTCGGCCCGTTTCAATAGAGTGGATGTAGCTAAGTGTTGTGAGTTTTGTGATAGCAAATCAACAATCCTTTGTTTTGTGTATGTTGTAAGCATTTTTTAATGTTTTTGTTTCAGATATTTTGTGCTGCACATATAGAATATGTGTCTTGAAAAAATGTATTTAGCTCTCGCCGCGTATACGGACTGGGAAGGGGTCAGGTCGGTTCTGAAAATTTGTACACGATGCGGTTTCTAACTAAAATAGTCTTTATTGCAGCTCCTGTAACTCACGAACGAATCAGCGAAAATTGCAATCAAAGAATCGGTACATCACGATAAAATTATTTTCCTGTATCTCCTTCCGTTTGAAAGCAGGAATTGAAAACAACACTCTTTTTCAGGGTCAAAATGAGCTTGGATATTAAATTTTTTCTTTAATATGATATATAGATGTTGAAATTCGCCTTTAATTTTCGATGGTCTAAAGTTATTGAATTAAAATTTTCATTATTTGGTTAGATAACTTAAGCAATATATATATACTTTTTAGGAAAACCTGAATAATTCTTTTCATCAGGCAATGACAGTGTCCAAACCAGCTATTTGTAACCCAAATGTTGTTGTTGCCAATTATAAACTGGGATTACTCGGTGCAATTTGGTTCAGATTTTATATATTACTATATATTTGCCTAATAAAAATATACGTAGATATATATAAAGCATAAACATTATGTAAGCATATATATGATATATACGTATTACCTTAAAAATACTATAAGGTAAGGTGTATATTTATGTACAATTATATATGTTACTTTATATATTTGTTTAGTGTTAAAGATATTATATATATTTTGATAGATATATATATTTTATTTATTTTCTTTCAAGTCGAACATATTGTATCCGAACGACGTAGAAATGAAAAGCGGTTCGTTTTGCAGTGGCCATTATTTGTTGAGCCTTAGTACCGCTGGAACGATTCGCTTGAAACAACCACCTATTCGCTTCGCTTATTCCATGCGTGAATAACGTCCAAAAATTAATGACATTATTAACATATTAATGAAGCTATATATTATTTGAAACAGCCTTCCTGCAGTCCAACTGTAGTTAAATATTAGAAACCTCATTTTTCTAAACAGCAATAAATATGAGAGTGTTTTTAGAGTTTAGTCGATAACATGCACCGCTGAATAAAATGCATATACTGCTTTCTGGGCACAGAAAGATGGGGAATGCTGATGCGGGAGGGTTTTGTGGTCACTCTTAGTCCAAGGAAGTGTAGGCACGTAGCCAGGATGGTGCAACAGAGGGCGATGCCTATGAGTTTGTGTTCGTCAGTACCCCCTTCTTGTCGGACAAAATAAAACTGTTAAAAAATATCTTATTTTGTTACACTGCATTTTTCTTTTTGCAAAGGCTGTGCAAATTTCTCGTACCGGGACGTTTTATAAATATATAAAATAATTTTGCACACAATGAAGTCTGGCTATAGGCCTGATGACATGACATCGTAAATTTAAACAGCGATTTCTTCACAGTACACGCCACGTTGGAGTATCGTGCATCGCGATTTAAAGCTTTTGATATATAATTTTAGAGCGTATATATCAACCTTTGCATATATCCCTGCTTCTTTGAATATTAAATCGTTTATGTATGTCAGAAACATTGTTTAAATTCATTTTATATTTAAATAGTCAGTCAAATTTGGATTGAGGACATTTATATGAGCGATGATTGCGTACATGCGCTGTAAAGAAGCTAAATCTAGTTTGATTTAGTTGGTTAGGTATCAAACTGACTCAGGATCAATCGGTGTGATTTTGATTCAGTTCGAGCCAATACTTTTTGTCGAATCAAATGAATCAATCTCCGCCTCAGTATGAGTCAAGTTTGCCTCTGACGGAGTAAAAATTGTCTCAGACTAAGTTTTATTTGGTACATTTAGTGAATCTTTTTCTAACCGTCTCAAGTGAGTCAAATTTGACTAGTTCTTTTTATCGTGTAACAGTTATGTACAAGTGAGCACAAAAACACTATGTACTTCACGCATATTTGTAGTTGTAATTGTTTATGCCATCTTGGTGACGTTGATCTAACGTTAATATGACAAGGAACTGTCAGAAACTGTCTTAGCCTAAGAATTTGGGTCGTTCCTGACTGAAGGTTGAATATATTGGTCCACATATACTTACCCAGTATACATCAACACACTTTTGTGCGATCGACATCTTAGTGCTCTTAGTCGGACCAAGTGTGCATTATGAAGAGTATGCAACTTCCATGCACTTATATGTTAGCCCGTGTTTGATGATACTGGCGTTTTCGGACTAACCCCCCTCATTTTCTGGGGGGCGGGGGCGGTTAAGATATCCCGACCCCCCCAGTTGCTGGGGGAGGGGGTAGGTCAGACCTTCCAGTTTTTTGGGGGGTTGCAGGAACAAGCAGCTGCTTATAACCCGACCCCCCAGAAATTGGGGGGTCCGAGATACCCCCTGCGAGGTCGGGGCATCTCGACGCCCCCCCCCCAAGAAACTGGGGCGTCAGGCCGAAAACGCCAGTATCATCAAACACGGGTTTATATGTGAGTGCAGGGAAGTGTCATAACGGCTCCCTAATGCACTCTTGGCCGAAGCATAGTAAATCACAGTCAATAATCGTAACAGGAGAAAAATAACATTAAGGTTTCGTAGTGTTGAGGCAAGTTGGAGCAGAGGGACTGCTCAACGTGTAATACTTTTAAGTTGTGTAGTGCTAGATACTACCAGCAATGCCGGTTTTCGCTTTAAAGAGCCTATTTCCACCTGTTCTTGAGTAAAACCTTATATTTAAAGTTTTTATAAGCGTATAAGGTTATATAAGCCCTATGATTTATGTATAACGACGGCAATGTGACTGTGTTGAGGAAGCATTATCGGCATTTGTGGTGGCTGGTGTTGTGAATTGACATTTTTGAGGTTAAACTGTGTTTAAACACCGCGTGTGTCCCTATCTTTCTGATGTAGGAAACGTTCTATTATAGTACGTGTAGTGTTGTTACTAGAGAGCCGACGAAAGTCGCTAATGTCAGAAAATAGCAGTTTGGTGCAGTCTTTTGGTAAGACATGATTTGTTAATAACAGACAACACATATGCCTCAATAGAAGATTTTGTCTTATTGAGTAGTTGGTCAGCGCTATAAATAAGCAGATTACTTTTAGGTAAGTGTTGTCCTTCGGCGACAATAGTTTAGTTAACACTTTGTACTGATGTCTCGACAGCTGCTAGACGGGTTTCGGTTGGTTTTTAAAGGACCCGCATCTTGTTTTCTATCGCAGAATGGTTGCTATCAAAATTTGTGGTAATAATTGAACTGCTTTTGAGTTTCTTTTTATCCACGTCTCAGCGTGGAGAGCAGTTTCAGAGCCTGCCATAGCTGTGCATCAGACACACATGCATATAAGCACTGAGCTAAAATCTCGGGTTTGTAATATATATGTACAAGCAAAAGTAATAATATACATACATTCACAAAATCTACACATAGTTACACACATATTATCATTATAATAAGTTCACCGTACAACTACGGATAATATACCCTATATTCGGCCTTTACTTTGTATATATTTCCAATTTATAATGTACTGGTTTCTGCGAGAGGTCTGGACTAAAATATGAAGTTAGAACTTGTACATGTTACAGCCATTTTGTTGTTAATCAAAAACATATATAGGTCGCTTGGCAAAGATGTGGTTTCGCAGACCCCAGATATGCTTTCGGTTGCACTCTCAAACGAGCATATGTTTACTACATACCTACCCAGGCTAAGAGCAAGTCTTTGGTTATGCTCGTACTTGACGTTTTCTATCGAAACACCTCATTTAATGCCGTAACATGACCACTGTGTTTTTCACTTTTTTATGAATTGTTTGCTTTCTGTTTGGCCATCTAATTTCCATAACCGTAGTAACTACAAAATGATATTGTTTCAAGCAATACTGTGAGTTATTTATGTTTGTGATGTGAATATAATATGAAGGTAAAATGCTTTACCATCATGTCAAGTCCGAAAAAATTCGCTGGTACTGTACCGGTAATTACTGCATGGTTCTGTATTAAGGAGGAAAATGAAACACAAACTTTGGAATATTTTTGAGAAAATTTGAGGCACGATGACTTGTTTGGAACTAAAATCAAGGAAAAAATATCTATCATACACTTACAATTATTGTAACGACAGTGTAACATTGTTCATCAAATGGGCATTGCTACAGTAGCATAGTAAATTTGTGAATCTTATCTCTGTGTATATGTACAAAGGTATTCTTCTTTGGTTTGTGCGAGAACAATTATATTCTTTCGGAATACTCTCTGGTGTGTGATTTCTTGTTTCGAACGAAATGGTCAGACCGACGTACGGCTTTTTTTAAAGTATTACTAAATAATTACTAAATTTCAAAAATGTTGCCATCTAATTCGAAAATTTTATGGCAAAATTGGGCAGCCCGGAAATTTTTTTTAGCTTTGTTCTTCTGGCCTACCCTCCCTTGTCGGCAACTCACTTAGCTAATATAGACGGTCCCCTCTGTGCTGGATAGAGCTATAGTAATACTGCACGTTTCAGTAAAGAACTAACTTATTTTTTTGCGTATTCCAAGTTATATTCATAACTATATATTCTTCTTGCATATGTGTGTGGAACCAATTTGTGGTTTACCGTAAATTTTCCATCAAATTATTGTAAATAAGCCAATGATTTCCATCTTATTTAAGGCACACATTTGTTATAATTCTATAATATTTTAGCTTCGATTATAATTTAGGATTGACGCGTTTATTTAATGCTTTTGTTTAAAAATGCAATCGTCAGATATTTATTCCTCGAGCTTTAGATACCTTTAAGTTTTGCTTGTTAAACATTTTGGAGATTATTCATGATGCACCAAATTTGTTTAAATCTCAAACTTCTGTGTTTCTTCAGTTGTAAATATTTGAATGTCGTCGCGTTAGTATAAATTAGATTAGCCGAAACAAATTGAACGGTGCTAAGATGTAGCCAATCAAAAAAACTTTCAATAGTTGCAGATAGTAAATGTAATTCAAAACCATTTTTGAAATATCTTAAAATTTGAACAAACAGAAAAGGCCAAATAAAATGAACTTTATCGAAGCAAAAGCAACAGGAAGAGCAGAAGTAGCAACTATATTAGTCATATTTGGTGTGATCTGATGCATCTTGAAAGACAAATTGAATGATTTTTAGTTGCAGTATGTGAGTTCAACCAAATGTCTTGTCTTCAGCTGTGAAACTTTTCCATTACATATTTACACTATGCATCTCAATCAAACTGATACTTTCCCGTACTTTTCAGCTTTCGGCGATTTTATTACTCGTGATTTCGACCATGATTCCTGCCACCGCCAGCGAAATTCATTCGTTGATCGGGACAAAATCTATAGTCCTGCCTTACTTGAGCATAGTTTTGAGCATGAACGCTTAAGCACACTGATCCAAATTCTATACATGTCCAACTAAAACGACTTTTGAACAAAATGTCAAATTTTTAAGTTTAGCAGTTGCTGGCCTTACGTACGGCTTTCGACTACGAAGGTTTTTGAACCATGTCAAGTTTTTTCAATCGTACAACTGAGGGATGGTGAAAGGATGGACCTTGACATGAGTACCACGAGTAAAAACCAAATGTATATGACTTACAGTATGCTAACGTTAGGTCTATACATAGTTTTCATGTTTAGACTAAGTTTCAGGCTTATACTTAGGCTTTAGCCTTACCGTTAGAGCTACAAAACATTGTACCATTATTTCGAGGGGGTGGTAAACTTGACGTGGTGCGATTTTTAAATCGTGCCTTAGCCTACCATCTATAGTTAAAATCGGTATCTGCTGTGCGATGGTGCAGCTTTCGACAGGAGAACTGTATAAAACTTATATCTTTTGAAATATTTGATGTTGTACAAGCTTGAAGATAACTTAACTTATTCATATCATAAAATGCTGCTAGTTTTATACAAAACCTATTGGTGCCGTGCAGTTGCATATAATTTAAAAACAGCACTACCACATCTGTTTGCGTCTACCCCAAATATTATTTTATTATAAAGATGCTTTCTAAAAACATTCTTCTCACACACACCCATAGCGTTTAGAGTAAATCTATAATCATTTGACATGTGTTTCGTTAAATTATTTAAAAAAAATTTTCTCTCCCTATTTTTTCTTCATGTATTGTTTTCTGTTTATTGTTAATTTCTTTTTATTTCATTCTTTTTTCCATTTCTAATTTAGTATATTATAGTCATTTTTTATAATTTATTATTTCTTCAGTTAAAACTATGATCGTTTTTGAAAAATGTAGTGTCGAAAGAGCGCAAAAAAGAAGTATATATCGAATAAGATCACATCACGTTTAATAATGTAAAATATATATCGAAATTTATCAGTATTCAGTTTTTTGTTTATATATAAATATAAATAAATAAAAGTTATACATATTATGTATTAATTAATATATATAAAATATCTATATATAATATATATATTATATACTTCGCGTGACTTTTCTGTTTTTAAACTTTTATTAATTCCAAATTCTATATTTTATTAAAGATAAGATATAATTATGTCGTAATACGAAGAATATCCATGTATTGCATGAAATATATATATGCGTAGATCCCGGGGGAGGGGAGGTTGGGAGATGCGCCCCCAAATATATATGTGGCAATCTGTGTCCAAAACCCGTTGCTTTACGTACTATGCGGCCAAAATCCCAGCTATAATATTCCCCTAAACATCTCGCAACCCCCCGCCAGAAAATGTCCGTGTACTCCCAAACGTCACAAGAAATCTACGCCACTATTTTGTGGACAAAGTTTTGTTATAACTGTATTTTTACAGCCTGGCTAAAGATCTGCAGATGGATATCGGTAATATCAATATACTAATTATTAGGAAAACGCGATTGTAGTAAAATTGCTAGAGTCGAATAAAAAAACTCACAATGAAGATATTTTTTATTATATAAATAATTCACATTTCGCTATAACGATAAGGGCCGTAATTAGACCAGTATTTCACCACGGTGATGAAGCAAAAATTTCACTACAACAAGATTTTCACTGTAAACGTGTTCTTGTATATTAATATATTAGAGGTATATACATTTAACCGACAGTAAAGATGGGGTATTTGATTTCAATTATTGAAAGGTATTGTTGTTTGACCTTCGCAATTTATACGCAATAAAGGTTACTAACAAGCTTGCAGTAACTGTTCTCGGTGTCGTCGAAATCGGATGTCTACGAGAGACATGTTTCAGTTACTGAAAGGAGTGGCAATTTACCGCAGATTTTCCACTTTCAACTTTAAATCTGCGTGCCTGCTCAGAGGCGTGCAACGACCCTTCGGCCCCAGCGCCGACTTCTCTAACATGTTCCTCGATCACCCCCAGTGGCGCCGCCAGCACGGAGTTTATAGGCACCGCACAACTACTACCCCCACCGATCGGCTGTCCGCTCTCCCATCCCCTCTCAAGGACGTGGAAGTCCGACCGCTCCTCTGCTAGTGCCCGGTTAACCTCTCTGGCACATCGGATGCGAGGCATATATGCAAAAGTGCACTTTAAATATTGATATTAATATTTTAATATCATATATAATACTACTCTCGGTTCTAAACTGCTATATTGGAACCGCTTGCGTTGAATATAGGACTTAGTTGCACCTAGTAGTTGCTAGCAATTTGACTTTATCATATATAATACTATTCTCGGCTCTAAACTGCTAGATTGGAACCGCTTGCGTTGAATATAGGACTTAGTTGCACGTAGTAGTTGCTAGCAATTTGACTTTATCATATATAATACTATTCTCGGCTCTAAACTGCTATATTGGAACCGCTTGCGTTGAATATAGGACTTAGTTGCACCTAGTAGTTGCTAGCAATTTGACTTTATCATATATAATACTACTCTCGGTTCTAAAGATTTTTAGCAATACGTAACTGAACGAAGTAAAAAACATA
>JASANE010007015.1:0-26021 GCA_030248225.1 Trileptium ribeirensis
ATGTTTATGCCACCCGTTCATGCAGTATGGCGGCTTTAGGTACTGATCAAGATAGTTGCTTGAGAATATAAATCGGATAATCTTATATCAGCTATCAGACCCAATCTATCTGATACTACGCAAATGCAAATTTTCACGGGCTAAGAAAATGCTACTACACTAAGTGCATTCTAGAGATGAAGATTTTGGCCGCGGCCAACTCGTGGGGGCCAACTTTGGCCGCGGCCAACTCGTGGGGGCCGACTTTGGCCGCGGCCAACTCGTGGGGGCCGACTTTGGCCGCGGCCAACTCGTGGGGGCCGACTTTGGCCGCGGCCAACTCGTGGGGGCCGACTTTGGCCGCGGCCAACTCGTGGGGGCCGACTTTGGCCGCGGCCAACTCGTGGGGGCCGACTTTGGCCGCGGCCAACTCGTGGGGGCCGACTTTGGCCGCGGCCAACTCGTGGGGGCCGACTTTGGCCGCGGCCAACTCGTGGGGGCCGACTTTGGCCGCGGCCAACTCGTGGGGGCCGACTTTGGCCGTGGCCAACTCGTGGGGGCCGACTTTGGCCGCGGCCAACTGGTCGGGGCCGACTTTGGCCGCGGCCAACTCGTGGGGGCCGACTTTGGCCGCGGCCAACTCGTGGGGGCCGACTTTGGCCGCGGCCAACTCGTGGGGGCCGACTTTGGCCGCGGCCAACTCGTGGGGGCCGACTTTGGCCGCGGCCAACTCGTGGGGGCCGACTTTGGCCGCGGCCAACTCGTGGGGGCCGACTTTGGCCGCGGCCAACTCGTGGGGGCCGACTTCGCGGCCAAGTCGTGGGGGCCGGCACCTGATTGCAAACAATCAAGAGTCTGACTTCGATTTTGAACAGGCTGACAAATTTCGGCTCCATCCCAGCTCCAGTATAGCAGAAACGTAACTTGCTGTATACAGAGATGCATATACGTAGGATACGATAGTTGCCTGTTCGTGTTGACACAAATAGGTTACATAGAAACGTAACATTTTAACTTGTTGGTTAACTGCTGGGGTACCAGTAAAGCACAGGACAGTTAGAACGTAGCAAACTAGGTGTGCTTTGCAAACGTTTATTTGACCCTTTAATACCAAAAATAGATTGTGTACGCGCATTGAATTGCGAATTCAAATAATATCTAGTGATTGGCCGAGGACTGTTTGTCTGTAGCAACGTACGCAAACCACTGAGCTATTTTAGGAGCTATTGCTCGGTGCCTTAAGCAACCTCGTAAAGTGATCGAAAAACAACATTCTTGCATGGAAACATACGCTACACGATAAGTTTAGTTTACACAACGAGTCGCACTATGCGCTGTTATCTAGTGGAAACGTTGAGCATCAAAGAGTTAAAGGTCAACACCATTTTGTGTAATTAAATGCTCTTCCTTGAACCACGCACGAACATTTGATAACCTACAGAACAAAATTCAACAAAATTCTAATTTCTAACTGTTTTAGATAAAGACAATATTCCCGATACGCTATCGTCGATTCAAAGCAGTCTACAGTCGATGGAGACGTTTCTTGAAAACAATCCATTGGCAACAATGTGCGACAATTCGGAAACTTTAAAAATAACGCTACTTGCAATAAGAGCACTTGTACTGTCATTCATGCTGTTTATGTTGATCAAATGTTATCAACTTCTGAACGATGGAATATTAACCGATGATTCTAGTTTACTAATGGCGATCGCACAACTCGCTGTGCAATGTATCACTCTATTACTCATTATGTTATTGCTTTTCATGATACTTACCAATATAATGAAACAGTCGTTTCGGTTTTCATCTTAGTTTTTTTCTAAGATTTCGGTGTTCAACAGAGCATAACAGTATTTTTTCGCTCAGCAACTTTTAACACTATCAGGATTTTTCGCTGCAAGGCATTGTTACACAACATTTTTGTGTACTAAAAAACCAATATGCAATTAAGGCGGTATTAACATTTGCCTATATGGATGAGCCATTTCAAAATATTAGCTATAAATATGTATCTATGCCTAATATACTTATAGCTACGTTATCTTCTGTTAGTGCCCCGTGTTTAATATAGTTTTAAATTGCGTTCTATAAAAATGTACTACGGCTTAGTGCCTTATAAAATTTATGCATCGGTATACAATATACAAATTACAAACTGATGTCTATGACTGTAGTAGCACAGACATTTATTATGTCGCTGAAAGTTAAATATATATACTTGACGCTTTGACACATAGACTGTCCTATTGTTGTAGCAATATTAGGGATTTAGCAAAAAATGGGTTCGGAAATCATTAAAAATTTTAACGTCTCACCAAAGCATCTATTTTATTGGACTTTTACTGACAATGGGCTGTTCATGGCTAAAAATCCGTTGAATATCATCATTAACATAAACTCAATATGAAGCAACATAGGACGTTGCACTAAATACGGTATATTTGTTTATATTTTATAAATATTCCAAAAAAAGTCATGTTTACTATTTCATTTATAAATAAAATGTGTATATTTTATATGATTCTTCATTTATACCAAAATTTAAAAATGTTTTATTCCAAAATCGATTCACGTACACCTGATAAATCAAAGTAAAAGGATAAATTGAGCAGTATTTTAACCAATCCCGTAATAATCTATCATTACCATTTCACGTGGACTTCTTTTTAACTCTTTCATAAATAAAAATGCCTGTTTTGTATCATTTCACACAGAATAATCCCACTTTGAAAATTTAGTTATGAACCACACACACTAATCCTAAACCTGTTGCTTTAGGTTCTGTTTCTGTTGCCGGACGCTGTTGCTCTAACATTTAATGCTCCTCAGCCCAAAATATACCTCTACAGAGCGTATAACAGATGAAAAAATCTCGTAATGCATTAGATGGGCCCCATATGGATCCATTGTACATCAAAACGTTGAGAATATTAGGCACCCATCTCAAATCTAAATCATAGTAAAGAAATTTCTTCCAAAGTACGGCTAGCTAACAATGACACAATGCTTGCAAAATGATTATGTCAGTCGTTGCATTATGGTTCCGCTAAAGTTGAACATAAATAGTAGCACAAAACCAAATCTTCTGACAGCCTACAATTTATTAAATTGCAATCAATATTTATTAGTAAATGCTTTTAGATTTATCTTAAAAGCAAACAATCATAAAATTTAACGTCTAAAACAAGGTTTCTTGCGTATGCAAAAATGTACAAAATATGAACATGTTGGTGAAATAGTCCTAGGTGTCCATATGAGGGGTAGGAAGTATGTTGGAGTTACCCACCTAATAGTCGGAACCCTTAAGTCATATTAAACATTCCTATCTTAAGCCCCGCAGCCGACCTACCCCCGACCCTTACTCCCGCGCCATATGCGTGCGAAAAAGTTTAGCAATTATAAGCAAAATTACAAAAATTTTAAGGTATATATATAAAGTCCGGGAAAATTATGAGGAAATATGTAAAGTGTAAACAGAATTCATGGTTACCGCTATGGTCAACTCCAAAGCCGCAGCCACCCCTTCAGCGAGCATGTAAAATGCGATGTTACATAACCTTAGTTAAATGCAATTTTTCCAATCAAAGGTGGAAGTCTTGCTCGTATTTTGCAACGAAAGATTGAATTGCATCGAACACGATATAAATCTAGATTGCAAAAAACCAATCATCCAACGTCTAGCATATCTACTATTAGTAATTTCAAGAGTGCATTAGGGAAAAGTATGACTCTTCCCTGCACTCATGTATAAACCCGTGTTCGATGACACGGGCGATTTTGGGTTGACCCCCTACAGTTTCTGGGTGGTCGAGATGCCTTGATCCACAGTTCGGAGTGGGGAGGTCGTTCCGGACCCCCTCCCCCAAAAGAAAAAAAACTGCGGGGCCGGTTTATAGGCAGCTGCTTATGGACCAACCCCCCCAAGAAAGTGGGTGGTCCGACCGACCCCTCCGAAAAACTGGGGGGGCGGCCCGAGCTACCCCCCTCCCAGAAACTGGGGGGGGTCTGGGGCATCTCGACCCCGCAGAAACTGAAGGAGAATCAGGCCGAAAACGCCAGTGTTATCAAACACGGGTTTATATGTGAGTGCAGGGAAGTGTCATACTCTTCATTAATGTACCCTTGGTAATTTTGTTATACTTGATATATCTACTATATATAACCACAGAATGTAACAGAAACTGACATAAAAGTAACAATTAGTACCCACCTTAAGTGGAAATTCCTGTTGACAGATATTTGCTGATCTCTTGCCGTTGTCCAAAAAACAGCCCGAGATTTCTGTTTTAGTCTACGAGTTTTACTAAATCCTCCCTTGCTGGATTTTTTATGGATATGTAAGACATGGCAAATCAAGAGCTGTAATCAGAAGCATAATGTCTTACAAAACAGCAGCACATAGGACCAAAGCGAAAAGGAGCTAAAAATTCTACTCAAACAAGGCTAAGCGTCTCCCCTCTCTGAACTCAAATCCAGCTTCCGCCAATGATATATAACGTAATGCATAAATTTCGCTCATACTGTGTGTCAAGGAAGCCGTTTCAAGTCATTTTCATTACCAGACCACTGAGAATGCATGAAATAAGACCCAATGCCAGTGGAACTGGACTCTCCTTGCTAAAATCTTGGCTACACACCTGGCCTAACCTCCCGTATTGCAGTCCTATCACCGCACCGGAAACAACAACACCTTAAGCCGACGTATCTTGGACACATATGATGATAACTACACCCTCCTTCCGACGGTTAATCTCAATTACCTTAAAACCTTCTTGAAATGTAAGGCACCGTCAAGTTTGAGCCCATGTGAGTACACCATCCGTTTGAACATAGCAAAAACACCTAAACAGACAGTTTTAACCGTCTTGAAAGTAATGTAACCAAACAATACAGACAGGCTAGATCCAGGAAATCAGTCTTTTCGATCCTAAAGCAACTGAAACGCACTAAATATTCACGCTACACTCTCATAACAATTATATTTAGAATACTGCAAAAATATGTAGACATACTTGATGTCCTGCGCCTATAACTAAACGAATGAAGATATATTATATTCTGGAAATCGGGTTGGCTCATCGACCCTAAACCAGGTAAAAACCTCTGAAGAGGCGTGAAATATTCAAATATATTGAAAGGCATGTTATAATATAGTCAACCTGGATTGTATTAACAAAGCCATCGTAATAGAACCATAGCTTGATTGTCAAACAGACACTAGTCACTAGTTTGAAGGCACAAACACAACATATATGTCGAAATGTGAAAAATCGACATTTTTGGCATAGGGTCAACGAATTATATTCCGGGCCACTGCGGCTCAAACAGTGGTCCAATAAAAGGCTAGCAAAGTTGTAGATCTCGATAATGTTGATTTCGAAATGTGGTCTCTATTTTTCGACGTAACGCTTTGTTGCAAAATATGAGCTGCAAACCTGCCTTGCCGGATTTTGGAAACAACCCTTAAAAGCTAGTTATATAGCATTTTAAAGTGAAAGATGGTGTAGTAGCTCTTAGCAGTCAACTAAAATCACATAATCACTTTTGATAACAAACAAAGAAATTTATTGAATTAATCCAACCCAAGATGCGTTATGAGCTACAGAAAGCAGATAAAAAATGATTTTCACGAGTTTCCCTCTAGCGCTAGCTATGAAAACTCCACTCGCTTCGCTCAATCCATTCATTTGATTAACAAACCTAAAGGGATCGCAAAAGCAAAATGTTCTTCTTATCCCCTTTAAAGTCTACAAGCATTCTGAACAGGTTTCAATGACTTCGGTGTAGCGTTACCTACTTTTTTAAAACATGCATATTATGTTTTGCTTTTTGCAACTATGGGCCCTGCTATGAAACGCGGGTAAATCCAAGTCCAGATTAGATAAGCAAAAAATGTTATTTCTGGCACATAAAAGTTGCATACAAAATGCTGGATCTCGTAAAACAAAATGGGATAACTATTTACCATCAGCGCAACCTTGCCTTTCGAGTCATTTGACATGCACAATGGCCACATTTTTTTGGCTTTAGTCACAACAGAAACTATCGACATTGAATCACTCCATTCACTTGCAATCGCTTTATTTCGTCGTGATTATAATGCAGAAGTTGTTGTAATACTTCAGCTGTATGCTCCCCAAGAAGTGGCGGTGGAATACGAAGGTTCTGTTCGATGCCGCTGTAGTTTACCGCCGGACCTAAAATTCATTTTGGAAGCAACATTGTTAAACCTAGAATTAATTTCTTTACTGTTGTCCTAGTGCCAAATCTATCCTTTTAGCATTGGTCTACTGTTGATTTTAAAATCTTTTAGCATTGTCATATATATATATATCACAGTGGTATTTACTCATGGACATGTCATTGACAATTTAGTTAAAGACGTGAAATTCGCAAGCTAGACAGCAATGAAAATAGATGCATAAATTGTTCCGACATTTTCATTTAGCGTCCAAGGCCGACATTTAATAAAGTCGGACGATAGAGCGATAACTGTTGTATCAGTTGACCCAGGTGCACAAACCCGTAGAGAAAATATTCATGCAGCTACATTTATGATAAAATTTTTTTTCAATTTTTGGATTCCATGCGGTAACAATCGGTACCCAAATATTTCGAAAAAAATTTTCTTTATATATGTATAAAATTAGATACATAATTCGAACAACATTGCCGAATTGGTCGAATGAAGGTAAAATCGCCAGATTCGGTTATCTCCGTTTATCTAGTTAAGGATGTTATTTCCACCTATGTGAAATCCTGAGCCTAAACCTACGCCCTTGCCTAAACACAAAACGTTAATTTTTCTAAACCGCCTCGTCAAGCTAAGTCGATTGGTACTAAAACTATCACTCTATCATCAAAATTGGCCAATGTCGGCCTGGTGTGTAAAGGAAACCTCTACTTGTTGCACTATCATCAAAAAGTGGTCGCATCGTATATAGTAAAGACTCATACAGTATTAACAATAAAACACACCGTAACAAGGAGAGTAGACAAAACGCTGAGACTGACAAACCGAAGCCTTACAATATCGTGGCTCGTAGTGGCAAAGATATATAATTAGTGTGAACTTTCACCCAACCAAGCACATTGAAAATAGGTTTCTGTGAAATTTCACAGAATGTATTTTGAATGCACACAACAAGAAATTCCCGTTCTCTACACAATGACAGAAAGCTTTGAAGTTGTGATAAAATTTCACAAATTTTATGCGCATTCTCAGCGTTCCTAACCTGGTGTAGTAAAATTTGTCTTAACCAGCACGTTTACAATATAAATTTAATGGCCATTCCAATTGTACAGACCAACTTCATAATATACAAAATACCATATAAAATAATAGTAAACATTTTTGACGCATACATATTTTAATTTGACCAATATTGTATCACAATGCTAAACACGGGTTAACGAAAACAAGCTTAAACACATACCAACAACCCTGACGTCACCCGTTATCGGATGCTTCATAGTCCGACTCAGATTGTTATGTATAACCTAGAATAGGATGCAA
This sequence comes from Trileptium ribeirensis, assembly GCA_030248225.1. Lineage (NCBI taxonomy): Eukaryota > Metazoa > Nematoda > Enoplea > Enoplida > Thoracostomopsidae > Trileptium > Trileptium ribeirensis. Next base: position 7,502 of record JASANE010007015.1, read on the forward strand.
TATAATTTATAAGCACATATTTCAACCATAAATGTCGAAGGTCTGTTGGCTTGGGGAATGAGGAGGGCAGGAGATAATTCAACACAGGTTGTTAAGTATAACCTAGAATAGGATGCAATATATTTAATGCGCACAGATTTCAATCATAGGTGTCGAAGTTCGTCGGCTTGGTGGGGGGGGGGGAATATAGTCCAACACAGATTATTAAGCATAACCTAGGATAGGATGCGATATATCGTATGCGGACAGATTTTAACAATAGATGTTGAAGGTCCGTCGGCTTGGGGGATGATGGACGGGGGTAAATTTTTTTTAATTTTCAGGAACTCAAAATATTTACCAAGTTTGCTAAAATTTTCCCAATTTTCGATAAATTTTTCCTAATTTCCCGTATTATTTCCAATTCTACCACAATTTTTACCAATTTTTTACTATTTTTCCGTATCTTTGCAAAAATTTTGGGCGCGGCGTGGGGCAAGATATGATGGGTGAAGTTGGAGGAAAAAGGGAGAGGGATGCGCAGGCTTCAGTGGCTTAAAAGAATAACATATTAGACTATTTTGTTGGAAAGATACAGCCTCCTAATTGTGCCTATATTCAAGCTAAAGCTTCGAAGCCGACGATCCAAAGGAATTTCGGATATTTCCTAGAATCCCTCGCAGCCCGACATTGGTCAATCTGAAGCTACAACGAAAATTTTGGTACCATTACATAGCTGGGGTTTAGAATTTCTAGTTCACTGATTGCCATGGTTTTTTACATAAACTAATAAAGACCAATATTAACGGTTGGAATAAGATGACCAAGGCGCTTAGTATAGATACAATATTCCATATATGTAAAGGAAAAACACAATTAGCTGGAACTCTAATCTAACCAAAATGATTAATGAAGAAAAAGCTCAGCTCCACTCGGTCGTTTTGCATTTTTATACGCTAGGTTCGTTTATTATATTTAAACAGATGGCTCAGCTGGTCTAGCTTGACTTAGCTCGAACCGTCACTAGGTCATTTAGGCTCGATTCGGTTCGAAACATCTCGTTTAACCGATAACCGTTTTTCGTAACACGCAAAAATTTCATCAGCTGCCAAATTACGAAACTTTTTGTTGAACAACCAACCATCAATGTACATATCGAGCCTCGCTAATCCTAGCTTAGCATTTGCAACTATGTGAGCATTTTTTAATACTAAATTCGGTTCGGCTGAGCTTCTTGGCATTTTTGAAGGCGTGATCGATTCTCGGCTCGATCGCTTGCAGCCCACGGTTCACTAGACATCAGAGCAGAGCTTTTAAGCTAGGTTCTCACCATCTGATATACAGAAAATTATAGTCGCACACGAAACATAATAGGCTCTTTTGTGAAAAATTATTACCGCTGAACAATCTTGTCATACATAACTACAAAAGACATGATAGCTACTGAAATCACATGAAAGGTGGAAAAGCGACCATGGTGGAGGCATTCCCAAATATCGGTTTCTGACACCATGGGGAGCGACCAACACCTAAGTATCTCCGTGCATGATGGCATACCTAATGTAGTTATCTACACAATAGTTTCCAACAATCATTGCGTTGCGTTTTCTATTACAGCGAAACGGGTTCCTGAATGCAAAGCTTTGCTTTTTATGTATGGACATAATACACAGCCTATATGTAGACAATGACTTAATGGAGCGTGTGTTACACCGTTAAGCCATAGTACAGATTAGAATTTTGAGCATACACGATTAAGACACGACGAGTAATCTATGCAATGTGAGCCTCTACGTACGATATTCGTTACAGAAGTTGGGAGTGATACGAAAAGCGATCTTTGGGTAATTTCGTTTACGACTTTACCAACCCCTGAAGGTTTATGACCCACCAAGTTGGTCATCAACATGACTACACTACCCATATTTATGAACCGCCGCATCCAGATCCTCAGGGTCTTAAACCACCAACATATACCATACCCATGTTCATGAACCACTGTATTCATTCCTCTACAAGTTCATGGACCGCTAAATTACACCCCACCTAAGTTTGTGGGCCACTATTTCAGAGTTCCCCCGGTTCGTGAACCACTTTTCCACTATAAAATTTTTTAGAAAAATAAAAAAGTGGTCCACGAACTTGGGGGTCAATAAATGTGGTCCATGAACACAAAGTTGGGTGCAATTCAGTAGTCCCTAGGTCTTTGTCTTTCTCAGCGTAAGTCCTTAAATTTCCCGGCATTAAATCAGGCATACACTAAGAGTAAATGGATCTCCTGCCTCTGTTCTTTTTTTCTTAGATATAACTTACATGCTACATTGCTACATAAACATGGAACTTTAAAATTGCTTAAAAACATTCAGGAATGAGATACTCTAAATGATGAACAAGAATTCGCTTGATATAATCTAGCATTACTACGAATATTCAAAGTAAACTCAAAATATTACTTGCGTATCGTTAAGATATTACTCAAAAATTACTTGCGGATCGTTAAAGACATCCTTTAGATTGTTGACGGGACCAAATGGTATTGAACTAGTTTCGAAAACAGAGGACCATTCACTATTAGTTTTTGTGGAAAATCTAAAATTGTAATAAATTTAAAGTAAAGTTTATAATCGGAGCAAATTTTAGACAGTGTCAGGCAAATGATGTAAGAATCTCAATTATAACTGCGGAACAAAAGATGTTTTCCCAATTACCGTTGATCCTTTAGTGCACTAAAAACTTCTTCAAGAGCGCTAAATCAAAGCATCATTTTTATGTGGCTCACGTATTTCTTTATTTTTTACAATGCTACAACTCGTTGTTTTTAAAACACCCACTTTGAATATAAATTATACGGAAAATACAATAACATGAGACTAGTTATATAGAAAAAGAACACGCCGTTGTGTTGCACCTTTCCATTTAATATGAGTATGATTTTTTGAATTAATCGATTTGATTTCATTTTTGGCTCCAAAACGGATTTTCAGCAAAAATGAATTTGATTTCAGTCAGTTTAAATTTATTTGTAAAACTGAAATCAAATCCAGTCAAAACAAATCTAGTTATGTTGATTTGAAATCACGTTATTTGATAAAACTGGGAAGTTGAGCAAACCAATACAGAATATAAACAGCTGGTAATGAATTAACTGATTGAATTAGTTATTATCTTTACCAACAAAAGTGTGATTTTAAATTCATATAACTGAATCTGATATCAGTTTTGCCAAATGAATTTAATTTGACTGAAACAATGTAATACATAACAATTAGACTCAAAACGTATATATTTAACATATCGGGCAAAATCCGCTCTGTATTCCATGCATTTTCATTATGATTTGTTAATATAGTTTTTATAAAAGGACCGAAGACAATTATTATAGTAATCCTTTAACTCCCGATTTAATTGTATATCGCGCAACGTTTGATAAACTCACGCCGGCCCCTGGGATAGAACCCGAGTTGTACAAATGAAAGTATCGTACGCAAACTACTGAGTTATTTAAGGGCTGGTGCTCGGTTTCTAAACGAAGCTCGCAAAGCCAACAAATAACAACGCAGTTCAAACATACATTATGCGCCAAACATAGCTAACACGATCGTTGACAGTGTACGCTGTCTTCATTCGAGGCAGCAGGCGTTAAAGTCGTGAATTAGTTGTGATCGGTCAGCAAAAACACTAACTTACAAATTCGACAACTCCTCGTTCAGCATTTCACGGTTCTTAACGCGATCGGCATTTGTTTTAAAACGCGAATTGTTTAACCACTCGGATCTATTCAACAGCTGCAATAGCAATTTGTTGTTATACGTTATATTAAACAATAAAGCTAACTCAAAATAAGTTTATATTTCAAAACGAACTTTAACGATACAATGATAGTATATAAGGCAAAATCTTACAGTTAAATTTAAAGAGTTTCTTATGTTTAACGGTCAGCATTAAGGTTGAGTTATTCTCCTAAGGTTTTGTGTTTTAGAATTTTTGTCCTATTTTGGATTTTTTGGGCTTGAATATGGCCTTAGATGAATGGATTTAAGATTTCGTGAATAGATGTGGAATTACATGATATCATAGAGCAAGTTATTCACCCTCCCCGCATGAATCGATGCGTATTTCGTACAAAGTAAAATAAATATTTGCCGGAGCTGCGGATGGAATCTAGGTCCTATAACGCTGTTTAGGAGCTGTTGGGCGTTTCTTACGGAAACTCGCAAAGCAAGCTAATAACAACTCCCGTGCAAACGCACGTCCCACGATAAATTCTGTAAAACCATCGTTTCGCAATATATGCGGTTGCAAACGTGTGACTCTACACGGGGGAGTATAGGATACCCAAAATATTCAAGCAAAATCGAAATGACATTTCATCTAAGTGAATGTGCAGTTCATGAAAGTGTTCTTCCACACAGCACTTTGCTATAACCATGCGTCGACGGTGGTCGCCAATAACGAATTTTGATATAATTACTTCAGACTAAAATATACATAATATCGTACCGGTTAATATATTTTCACTGCAACCAAAATCGACTTTGAAGAATAAATATGTCATTTTAGCGTCATTATATAACACCGAACCAAACAGCGTTTAACACGCTCATAAATACAGCATAGTTCAGCTTTTTGATAAATTTGTATTAATAGAAATATATATTACGTTCGTTTCAAAAACCTAAGTTAAATGGACACAGACAGTCAGCTGTCTCTTATTAATATTATATGTTTTTAAATAATTCCATACCATAAAGGCCAGTGTAATATTTTGCCCCAAAAACACACTGTATCTAGATTATTGTGTTAAATAGAGAAAATCTATTGTGTTCTGAATTACTAGCAGAAGTTAAAACTTACAAAACATAGCTCCTTAAACAACTTGTCGTTTCCACCAGCCACAAGGAAATAGCCATCTTTTGTTCGATAGGTCTAAATTAGAACATTTATATATTTCTCGCAAATAGAATAGGAGCAGTTATAATGTAACAGGCCCGTTCCGGCCTGTTACATGTCTTTTGCAAGATTTTGACGGTAAATTTGCCAAAACGCGTCTCAAATCGAACCAGACAGAGCCTTCGGGAATCAAATCTCAGGTGTTGCATGGTGCCATGGTCATCGATAATGGGATTGTTTATTGCTGTTTAACATGCTTGTTTTGTCTTTGATACGCTATTTCATGAGTGCATTGCTTATTGCCATTTAGTATGTCCATTTTGCCTCTGATATTTTTATCGTCGAATGTTCGGACAGGCTCCAGTGAGTCCATAGATAATCGATTTCAGGCAGCTGTGCAAAGGTAGAAGGGAGAATATAAAAGAGTCTTTGAACGGCCAAGATAGGAAAGATAAACGGAACTCGACCAATAGGCCATGTTTCTCCATTGAAACTTCAAAATTTAGACCGTCCGGGAATAGGAGGCCTTTGACAATCTAAGGGAGTGGGAAGTAATCAAAATCAGGACTATCAATTTTACCTGGTTCAAGCAAACTATACCCTAATGGTCGCGAAAGTAAGCTGAAACAAATGGATTACGGTAGTTTCCGATTAATTAGGAAACAACGGACATCGGGTCTGTTTGTCGGCCCGTAACCGTTCAACGATTCAGATTTCTCAAAAATGCCCCGAGTACTTTTCGGTAGAGAATTTTTAGGGCTTTCGAACGAGCTCAAAACATCACAAATCGCTGGAGGGTCTCACGAGATCTCTTGGGGACAAACAGGTGAACGTTCAACCAACAGCCATTACTTACGCTAGGTTTGGTTGGCGACTATGGTTCCGAGTGGACATGACCTAGGCACATATGGATATATAGTTATGTATATATATGTGTACTGTTTGATTTTCGTGTCTCGGTACGTCTGTTTTCTCCGCCTCACCATGCAAATCCTTCCTTTTATGGTGTCCTTTGACGCCCCGAAACTGCCTGATCAGCGCCCTAGCAACTGGGTTTTCCCTTAACCGTCGGATCATTGATCGAAAGTGTGCGTGTCCTTAAGCAGTTTACCTGTTTAGGCATGTAACGAGACCAGGCGGGCCTCGATCTGACTTGCCAATCCGCGTTGGTATGACTTATTTGTCTGTTTCTAATGTACCACGAAAATGCGACATAAAATTCCGTCTGTTTGTACCAACTCCGTATTTGACCCTTGATCCTAAGGGGCGCATGCGACCCCTCATTCTACTCGCCTATTTTTGGCAAACACAACGATATACGGCGGGTCTCCGCCCGACTCCTCGCTAGCTCACTATAGCCCGTTAAAGTGCTCCCAATTCGGCACACCGACTGAAAGTGGGTACAAACCAACCGAAAATTTGTCCTTAACTCGAAAGTAGGCAAATCGCCCCTCATTGTATTCACCACGTCGAGACCTCTCCAAAAATGTCCGGAGGGCCTCCGTCCGTTGCCCCGTTAACCCGGGACGGCCGACAAAAGCGCCCCACCACCTTCGGCACTCTATCTGTGATGATTTTAGTGCCTCTCTAACCGCTGCCGTTAAGGCAGGGAAATCACCCCTCGTTTAAATCGCCTTTCCAAGCCGAGTTCAACGATGACCGGCGGGCGTCGCCCCGCCCAACCGTTAGCGCGGGAAAGCCCGCTGAAACCCTGTATACTAATATATGTCGAAACCCAAAACTGGGTCCCGACTCGCCACTACGCCTACCCCCTCGTGTTTGTATCGTTCGGCCCCGCTCTTCGTCCTGGGACCGAATTTCACACCGGCCCTCGAAAATCCCTCGGGAATCCCTGTCCCGTCCCCCTTTTTCCGCTTTTCCTTTTTCTTTTTCTCTCTCTCTAACCGACTTCTTTGGTCGGTTGTCGTTGTCGTCGCTGTGGTTGTGCTGTGTTGTTGTTGTTGTTGTGGTTGCTGTGTTGTTGTTGTTGTTCTGCGTGTTTCTGGTGTGAACTTGAACGACCTTTCTGTCGCTCAGGTCGCCAGTGTGTCTCATGTGTAGTGTGTGTTTATGTGTTCATGTGTATTGTATATATATGTGTATGTATATAGGGATATAGACATATATATATATAGTATATAAGGACATGACAAAAAACAGGACACAGGGACAAAACGTACAAAATTTTATTAAATTTATAAGTTTTACGGACGGACTGGACAAGGATAGCTAGGAAGGACGGGGGGCATGTTTAGGGCCCTCCCGTGGGCTCCTGGAGTCCCTGAATAGGACCCCCGATAGCTCAAAGGGTACATAGGAATGTGCTGCGTCCCCGACTGCGCGATGAGCTAATTCTCACCTTCGGTGCCCCCTTCGGGACGTCGAAAGACGCCCTGTCGGAATATTTGAAACGCTGTCAGTTAGGAATGTTTGGCTTTATTCTATAAGCCGACAGGTAAACGTGCAATGTTTGCACGTTTACCCATGGATTTGGTAGTAAAATTTGGCCCCAGATGGACTCTTAATAAGCTTAATTAGGTGATGGATGGGGAAGCTAACTCGCTAAATAGCAGGAATTTGACCTTAAATCGACGAGTTAGCTGGTGGGAATTTGATGAATGAGGACCAGAAGACCAATCTGTCCTGAAATGAGGACAGATTTCCAGCTTACTCCAAGTATCTTATACAGAGAAATAGATTTAAAATTTTAAATCTGACGGGTGATTCAACCATTTTGTAGAACAGTTGGGGGATAACGGGTGATTTAGGATTACGTAAGAGGTTTAAGAGATCTGAGCGATGATCTCTAGTTCAATTTTTGACACGAATTTAAAAGTAAAGATGGACGAGGTTCAAGATCTCGTTGGAATTTGGGCTAAAAATTCACAGATGGTCGACCTCCGAGTATTCGGAGGGTTCAAATTTGATGTCGGCGATTTCGATTGAAGCCGGCTCTCTCTAAAGGGGACCCCGGGTTTACGACAGCTGTCAAAAATGAAATCTTGGGAATTTTTCGATTGGGCGCCCGGGTCTGAACTCAAAAAGGTGGGCGCCCAAAGAGCTTCTCCGATTGGATGGCGTCAAAATCGCTATCCTTCAACATAGCCGAAAATTTTGAGGCGACGACTACCGCGTCGTCTCTTGGAATCAGTTCGAGTTCGGCAGCGCGGAGTTCGGTCGACTCTACTGACCGGCTCCGACGTTAGAGTTTTATTTCGTCGGTTTCGCAATTTGTTTTACTTTTCCGTGCTTTTCCTTCGATTTGCGTTTGGAATGGAATTCGGCCGATGGAGGACCCGCGTAGACATCTTCCGTCTCGCGGAAGGGGACTAGCAGTAGCTGTCCCGGACCGAATATTGTAAGTCAGGAAGTGAACCAGGCATATGGGGGTTTATTTTCCCCAGACATGAATGTAACAGACCAAAATTTTAGTTCGCGGTAGCACGACTTGTTTTCCATAGGGTGACTGGACGCCCGTCGATGGACGTCCCACTTCCCACGCTGATTAGCTACGTGTTTACATGTCCTTCGACAAACCTCCTCTGTCGAGTTCCGTTTTGGGGACGTGTTGAGTGATTGCACGGGCGGGTATTAGATTGTGAACACAACAGTCGAAGTAGTTCTGATTCCCCGTGGTCTTAGGTAAGGCAAATTAAAATGGACGCCTCTCGTCCATGTTTTTACATGACTTATTACTCTTGAGTTAGGGCTGTCGAATTTTCCTGAGCTGACCACGGTAAAATTTCACAACGAAACCATAGGGACTTGCTAGCTTGTCTGTGCTTATGGTTATGGTTTACAAATTTATAGCTTAGTGAACTGTTCGACACTCATGCCGCTGCTTGAGTTCGGACTGACTTCGCAGTTAGGGACGGAGGAGTATCCTCCATCGGGCTTTAGGAAGCCCTAAAATTTCATTTCTCAGAACGAGTTAAGAAAATTTGGGGAACACGGAAAAGACCGAACAAATTCTAAGTATATTAAAATTGAGCGTAAGGTATTGGCACTCCGAAAGGAGCGATTTTCATACAATCTTTGTACGATTTTGCCAGTATTCCATTTGTTCTCTAGCAAGACGGATATCACCAACATTACATAGGGATCAACTACCGCCTTAGAGAGTCATCGACAGCCCCTCACGACCAAACTTACTAGGCGCTCGCTCCACAAGGTTTACTTCGAAATCGGCTTGGTCCGACTATTAAGTTACTAACGTTTAGTACAACACGCATACGTGGTTAAGTTTAACGGTAGGACGTAGGATACCACCTGCTCCCAAAATGAACCGACGGCATGGCTAGATACCCAAAATCGGCCACCCTAAACACTTTCAAAGGCACGTTAGGGTGCTCAATATTCAAAATGGAATCGCACTACTCTCAATTTAATCAAGAAAAATCGCGTCCTCTCGCGAATCGCTTTGACCCCAAACCGAGTAAGTGCAAAACCCCGTTTTCTTTTTAGAGCGACTTGATCGCTGAGTTTAGGTATTTTTCTAGTTTTTCTATGGTTGCCCGTTAGGCTATGTACTATGTATGCCCAGATTCAGCTTTTTCACCATGCCTGTCTCTCTCCTTTCTCTTTTTCCCTTAATGAGTTTCGATCCTGCACGGGGAATTTAAGCCAGCTGCAGATACCTCTGTATTATCCACTCGACTATCGAGTTCTGACAAATTTCATTAAAATTTTAGCGATAACTCGACTGCACAATTTCTCTAGTGCAGTCGAGACACTGTACAATTTCGATGCGTACAGTGTACCAGGATCTTAGGATGAGTTCGATAGAGAGAGGACAAAGGAGAGAAGAACAACCAAGGAAACAAAGAAAGGAAAAGAAAGGAACCAACCAAAACAACCCCAAAGGAATGATACCTACCCACCCCAGGCGAAAACGAGTCCCCGTTGTCGGACGGGCGCGTCGCTCCGACAGAACATTAGAGAAAGGGGCGACGTGGGTCGCCTAGAAAATCGCCAAAGACGAGAATTGCTCGTGCCCGCGATTATGTAGGCTGTTGAAATAGTAATTAGGGGCGACCCTTCAAAGAGCTCGAAATCGTGCCCCCGAGAAACATAACATAGATCAACTAGTAATTTAAGGACAAGGGGCCAAATCTCAATTCCCCTTTGGACTGCTGGAGACACGGAGAAAATCGAGTATCGATTAGTGTAAAATCTGTCTTAAGGGCGAAACGCTGCGAGGGACTCGATAAGGATGTTAGGCATTTTTATAGGACAAGGAGTGCAGACGGACAGAGTTTCAACATCTATCGGCCAAGTAGGCGCATCGCTTATTGTACCATGATTATTATTAGCATTCGCTCGCTTGTACCATAAGTGATTATTTGTTCTTGACCTTGTAACGATTTGTATAATAGTTGATTTTGACAATACGACTATGTTTTCTCTTGTGCCGGAGATCCTGTGCTTTCTCGTACCCGAGTCCTACATTTTTGACAAAAGATACGAACCCTCCCTTGTCCCCCGCGCGGCCCTCGGAATGCGTATCACGCCGCGCGTCATAGAGAGCGAACTTCGAAGCATGCCAGCACACATAACCCGAGCTATCGCGGACTTAGTTGAACGTCTCGGGTATAGATTTTGGTCCGGTATTTCCGGGAACGTGCTCGCTCGCACCGCCTCGCTCCCCGACCAGACGCGGACAAGGGAATGGACGAGTTCGACTGGCGCAGAGTTTCTGTTTGTATAACGCTCCAACTGCTCGTATTCGACCTGTGTTGCACATATTTTGGAATAAACCGTTGAAAATCATTCCTAGTGTCCAGTGTTGTTCGTACCCAAGCGTAATAGGTGTGTCCGAGTGGACGGGCCAACCTGCGTGCCACGGCTTGACGAAGGGAACATTTCAAGCCCTGACACGTGCGGTTCGCCCCGAACGTTTGTACTCTTAAATAACGGAATTATAGCGAGAACTGTCCACAGAAGATTATCTATCGAACTCACTCGTGAAATCAGTACACGCAAATAAAGATAAAATTTACTAGGAAAACCTCATCACCAAATACGGATATAAATAGGTTATCAGGATACCAATTAGATAGTCCGACGTTAAACACTCAGGGAATGTCGGAACCCTGTGGGGGTCACATAGGCTACAACGAATCCAGTGTTCGATCTGGGATAAACTAAGTGGAACTCAAAATTTACCTTGTAAAATCAGACTTATCACGCATTTTACTACAAATTCCGCTGTATCAAACAACTTCCGTTAGGCTAGGATAGGGAATATTGGTATGACATTATGACGTGTGAGCAGGTGTCGGTGTCAACCTCACTGGGGGACCTCTGCAATCATACCCAGATACTAGACACGTGTGCAACCAATCGGGCGGCGTCCGAACACACCCCGTGAACGCGCCTGCGGCCTGCTAAGCTCCGTAGCTTCTTGGGTCTGACCAAGAAAAGTGACTAAACTGTAAAAACTTATGGTCCGCCCTTGAGGTTACGATAGCCGGGGTCGCACGGGCATGGTGTTAGGCAGTTGCGCCATGCAGCTGCGTCACCGTTATTACAATATAGCATTTTTGGAATTTTCTCGTTCGTCAAATTTTAAACAGTTTCGAACATATGGATATTCGTCGATAGAGCTATATGAAACTACCATTTGCAACTGAGATATTTAGGTCATAATATAAATGTGGGGGTGAAATCCGAGCCATACAATAGTACTTTGAGAATACGTTTCGATACAAATGACTTGAGTCCGTCTTGCCGAAAAAATCTATTTCGGTATCATAAAAAATTTTTCTAAAATATTGTGTACCAGGCACGCTTCGAGACCATTGGTAACCCAAAAAATCAAAAAATTTGTAATAAATGTGGTCGAAATGTGATTTTCTGGGCCGCCTCATGCAGCAGAGTCCAATGGTACGAAAATTAGCGCTATCACTTTAAAAATAACCAGTATAGCGCTGGAGGGGTATAACAGAAAAGACTCGACTTAGTTTAGTGTACTATAACGAAGATTGGAAGTCCAGTACGAAAAAAGGTTCATAAAAACTAAGTTGAGTAGTTTCGAATACTGTAATATAAAAATCAAAATCAGCAATAGATTTAGGTGTAAAATGCAAAATTTTCAAAAGAACCGAACAAAATGAAACTGTGTTTACGATTCTTGGCAGAATTTTACGTACTTTGGAAAGTTAAGAGTATGTAATAAAGCTATAATAAACCTGAGTTTTAACATTTTTGTTTGGCCCATATCGATTCATTATGCCGCTAGCATATTAAAAAACAAGCCAATAATTTTATAATTGAAAAACATATTTTAGCGTTTTTACGATCCATTTTATTCTCATTTGTTTTAGGAATTTCCCAATGTTTGTATATCGTTAAACGAGTTTTAACTAAGAATTAGATTAGTGCATATTTAGAATGCCAGTCGATTCTGATCTTGATTACAACAGTAAAAAATATCGGGCCAAGGTACCCAGTAAATGAAATGTACATTTATTTAATGGAAAATCTCAAGACAGCTCGTTTACAAATTTATCGTACATTTTTATGCGTTCTATATATTAAAAAACACCCATTGTTTAATAAATCATATGTGTCCAAGGTCCGTTGGCTCAGTGGATATGTAATAAACTTATAATTACCAATGTCTGAGCTGCTGTTACGTACAATTATTAACGAATAGTTGCTGATTTTTTTTACAGTAATTGAATAAGTATAATGTTCAAGGTTTATTCTGAATGTTTAATTGAAATTCCAGTGTTTTTTATAGCGGGCTCATAGATTGGATTTGTTCCCAGATTGTAATAGTTAAGCTATTGGCTTTGACTATTTGAGATTGACCAATTTAAAATAATAAGCCCAATTTGTAACCTAATTTTTTTCCTTTCCTTACCACGATGCAGTGTAGGAATTTTCGGTATTTAGTTGTAATAAAACTAAACGTGCCAGCCTAGCATTCGTGTAAAACATTTATAATATATAGCTGCACAATACCAAATAATTTAAAATAGACGCGAGAAGCCTTGGTATGTGAATTGGAGTATATTGTGTAATTTACTTAACCTATTCTTTTAGCTTTACAATAATTTTCCTGCGTGGTTTACATTGTTTTCTGGCAAAAAACTTAATTAGAAATGGTTTAGTTATTCATATCGACCGACGTCGGATTAATTATATTTCACTAACAGTCATTCTTTGTATCTTGTTCGACTTTGAAATTTGATCGTCATAGAATTTCTAATTTCATACTTTCACCAGAAGAATAATTGTTGGCAATAAATATATCCTGTAGTTGATTATAAATTACGCGTTTTACCGAACGCTTAATTCTATATTTTCCTGTTCCACTTTCAATATATATTTTAAGACCATCCTGATACTTATATCTGTTACTCGATTGTTTACGGGTATAGTTTGTAAATATAACTTTGATACATATCTAGACAAATACCTGTCGCCGATTGTATTAGCTTTCCTAAAGCACTATATCATCATTATTATATTATATTTATCTCTTAGCATACAATTGTAAAGTCTAAAACTTTTCTTATCGAAAGATAAAACGCTAGATAATAGCAAAAATTGGGCAAAACCCGGTTTCCACTTTCTAAAGCAATATATGCATCATCTACGATTCATTCACAGATTCTGCTAGCCACTACTTTGCAGAATACATTCTTGAAAACGTAAATCAGTTTGTTAAAAAGTTAAATTCATCAATGAAATTGACAAAGTTTTTTTAAGCCTGTGTTAGTTATATTATATTTTAGCACCTATAACTTTGCGGCAGTTTGAAGAATGTGTGCAAACTTAGTCCATTTAAGAAAACCATTTAAGAGTTGGTTGGTATATACATACAGGTGTACGCATTTGAGTAAATATGCATTGCCTGAGGGCGGGGGCTGAATAAACTACGGTTCTTGGCCAAAAATTTGCCAAACTTTGTTTGTGACCACCAATAAACGGATTTCGCTCAAATTTGTGACTGGTTACGATGTAGAGATAGCTACTACTCCACCACCGTAGCTTAATTTGTAACCAAACAACTGCGGGTACAAAACCCTATTTTGGGTGGACATAAATGTAACTATTACTACAACAATCTATAAACTTAAAATTGTAGAACGATGTAGTTGAAATTGTTGTAGGTTACGTACCTTTAAGAAGTATAGTTTTTAGCGACAAGTTTTGCTGGGAATAAAGTGCCTGAGACCATAGAATTAGTAACAGTGTAAAATTGTATAGTTTCACTTCAATGTTAAGCTCAAATTTACGTTAGAAAAATCTGTAATATGCGTTGTTGAATAGAATTCTTTTGGTGATAAATTCACAGCCACTCCCAGATGGATGAGAACGTGCCTAGCCGTAAACAGCTAACTTCAAATTTCAAATTTCCACCATATGGATCTTGAGAGTGTAGTCTCTGCTATCTGGGTTGTGTCAAATTTTAACCTAAAATTGTTTAATAAAATATTGGTCTCGAAAATCATGTAATGCATCACAGAAATATGAAATACAAAAATAAGCTTATAAAATACTGGTTCTTAGATTTTGAGGGACTAATTTAGCATAGATTAACAAATGGATAGAATATGCCACGAATAGTAGAACAAATCCTTTATAATTTGTTTTCAATAAAAGCTGGCCCACAAGAATTTGGTATATTCCGCCCAACATGTTCTGTTAATGTACTATTTGAGATAGAGATTGTAATACGACCCAGGATTGTCAATATTTCCGTATCACACGTTTCAGGATGTTGGTGAATTCCAGTTAGACGCAAGTGCGGCACCCAAAAAATATGTTACCCACCTAGTCAACGATGATGAAAATCACAAGTTGCGCTATTAAGTATCTGTGAACTTGACTTATATCATGGGAGATACTCTTAGCAGGCACCTAACTCAATTGTACTGAGTCATAATAGCAAGGACCTGCTATAATTGAAATAATGTTTAATGTTTAAATAATCTTACAATAATTTCCACGAAATCGCTCAATTGCAAATTTTGGAAGATTCTGTTAGTTTGAAACCGCATGAAAACTATCCAACATAAAATTATTAAAGAATGATTTTTACCGGTAATATATCCTGAATAAAAATGACCAAATCTGCATGTGTCCAAAAAAACAGGTGATAATGCAATAACTATAAAGCGACAGCTCATTGGTTATTGACGCGCAATCTAATAGGTTGTACTCCTAAAGAAATTTTAGGGGGATGGATTGCCGATACCTCAGACAACCTTGTGTAGCATTCCGTGATACTTTGAGATGACATTAAGTCAAAAGAGAATACGTCACTGTCACCATATAAGGCAAAGTACACGACATGACCGAGAATCATACACTTCTACAAATGTTTGTTATGAACACTAAGGTGTAGCATGGCGGTTATCAATTTTATACTGACATTCATCCATTTCTACGTCACTCAATTAATGTTTGTTCCGACACCTGAGCTAAAACACATCCGTTTGAGTTTGTGAACATCGATAAAGGCCCACCAAACCATACTACGTCTCTTTTACTTGTATATATTTCAGAAGCTATTAAGTGTAAGTCAAACCAGTATCGTAACAACATACGTTAAACTTCTGTGGTATATAAAGCTAATTGACAGTTAGCTACTAAGTCAAAAAAAGCCACGGAGAATGTAATTTACTTTTGTGAATATTTAGGCAAATTTATATCTATGTGATATTTTAGTGAAGGATAAGTTTTCAATATTTTAGAGAAAATTACACAATATTTTGCTGTGCTTTATGTTAATCACTGGCTTGAAATATAGTAATTTTGTTTTAATATAACTACGATTCTTTGACAGTAGATATATCCGTTGAAAACTCGCTATAAGTTTCTCAAGATGTTCATTTTCTCGACCGCTGGCAATGGTTTTTAAAAAAAATAACGATCGGTTTGTTAAGTGATGATTGACCAAACCCATGCTTTTAACTGACTTCGAAAATTTCCTCTTGACACTTCATTGTGCAGCTTCATACACACAATGATTAAATATCCGGTCAAAATAACTGTTTATAAATACTTATCATTAGGGTGACTATAAACTTAGCCTGCTCGCACTGACTATTTTTGCTTTACAGAATTGTTTTAATGAGCAAAATTAAGCTAAATATGAAAATTGTTTGTGAATCACATATTGCAGGATTTGGATTTCAGTTGAGTTCATGGTCAATAACTGTGTCAAAATATAGAACCGTTTTATTTATGTCACAGTTACATTAAATCCGTTTTGAAAAAAACGGGTCCTGGTTCAATGGTACCAAAACGTTGTTGGCCTGCTGCTGGCAAACGGGATACTTTAAATTTCTAAATCTGTGCTGACCCTGAACTGAACCGGATTTGCTATTGGTTCTGCAAAAATGATTCTCGTTTCTACATAGGGAATTAACATACAAATTTTATTTCTTCTAGGCTTTTGACCAACCGCACCAGCTACTCTATCATGTTTATTTAGTTTGAACGTATTGTGATATTCTTCGGTCATACGTAAATTGCAGGTCATAAATGGTTTTAAAATTATTCCGCATACAAATAGTTGCTTAAGTCAAATTTTACGGCCTTGGCGGAACCGAACCAACCTGTATTTTTATTGCAACCAGTATCATTGGCTGCTGATTAGTCGTACAAACGCCTTATTTCATTTTAGTTGGTGGAAGTGAGCAGGGTCATTGTTGTAGCGAAGGCCGTCAGTCGTTTATTCGGGAAGGGACTTGCTCTCGAGTAACAACAATTGATACTTGTGCCGAATTTCGTTCTAGAGTATACAATATATACAGCTGCTTGAAACAACGACTATTGATACGCTGTTTATTATATAGTGGAATTCATTATATCGCGCGTTTGGTTATTATCGTTATACATTAAAGGTATGTAGTTTTTTGTTGTTTTATTTTTTGAAGCAATGGTGGTACGTGTCCAATTTCTAGAGGATATACAACTCACTAAATCGCATACGTATTGAAATGTCTACACATACCTCAAAATAATGCAGTTAAAAATCAAACAAAGGGATAGTATCATCTAGGGATTTCTGTCCCAATAGTTATCAACTTTTTGTACGATTTAATCCTCATTAAGTTAAAAATACCGACTCATATTTAATTTCTATTGATATTAATGGGCTAAGTAACCCTATCTAAACACAGATATTTTGGATTTGTAGAC
The DNA here is from genome assembly GCA_030248225.1 of Trileptium ribeirensis. Taxonomy (NCBI): domain Eukaryota; kingdom Metazoa; phylum Nematoda; class Enoplea; order Enoplida; family Thoracostomopsidae; genus Trileptium; species Trileptium ribeirensis. Next base: position 24,533 of record JASANE010007015.1, read on the forward strand.
ATCATTGTTTCGACCATTGTTTCAGTTGGCACTATACCTCGTGACAAGGTAGTGGTGATATATTAATAATAACTATCTGTTCAACAGATTATAATCAGATAAATTCAACTTAAGTTCCCAATGAACACTCAAAAATGAGCATAAATTTTAGATGGCAGCGTTGTCTCCAAATCACCTTAAAACAAATGCTAATTAATTTTGATGATGAATTTTATTTCCCCGTTCAATTTTATGAATATTTTCATAAACCAGATTCAGAATCACGCATAAAACATTGTATCATGCATAACTAATTGCATATTTATATGAAATTGATATTTAATCAATGATAGTGCGAATTTGCCTTACAATAAATTTTCAACTCAGCAGGGATTTTGGCGACAATGCTCATGCTATTGTCTCAGAATTCATTATTCTATATGTCACGAACCAGTGCTCTAACCTATAGAGTCGTGTAGGTGCTGAATACAATCATGATTTTCTCTTGCATAAAATTTTTAATGACATATTCTTTGGTAAGCCCCCTACAAATGTCCTTTTTTATCATTTTGCCAAAAAAACTAGAATTATACGAAATGGTATGACATAATTCTTCTAAAAGAAACGATACACTCAAATTCCATTTACAAGTTTTAGCATGTGTAGACGTGTTAAGAGAAATAACACAAATTTGTGCATTTGTGAAATCTTGTTATTACATATAAAACCAAGGTAGGCTAAACATATCCGGGACCTACTTTTGTAAGTTATAATTTGGTTAAAATTTTTCTAATATCTTAATTTTGGTGCTTAACTTAGAACAGCCTAGAGCTGCAATATAATAAAAAACTAGTTGTGCCTGACGTATGAGACTAGAAGTATGTACACCTCGAAAAGCATTAATCATGCCTCTGTCTTTGAAAGGGAGAATTAACGTTGTAATTTCGGATATTGACGTTTTGGTTTAACTCTTACCCTCGCTGGCCAAGATTGTACATAAGTTTATCGAAGGTGAATATGATAAATATACTGATGTTATATCTTTTATGTACGCAGACCAATACTTGAAACATGATCGATCCGTGAACAAGGTTTTCATGCATGACATATTTTTTCAAATACTACCAAAGAACTGGATTGCGATAAGGCTTGTTCTATTCTGGATTATTACGCTCGATACATTGGAATATGTTATGGTTCATTGTGCGCAATATATCGATTTTGGCTTGATGACCATTACTGCGTTTAATTTTGTGTGATTGCACTGTTTGTATTGGATCGTTAAAACCAAATGTAAGTATAATTTTAGTTACAAATAAGTTTACAACGAACTTTTAAGTTTTAAAATTTATAGGCGTCAACGAATATACATTACATGCAATTCCATAGCATGTTTCATTATAATAAATAGCTCTGCAATATAACAATTTACCTGTATACGAAATTGACTAAATGTAACTAAAATTAGCTATAAGCACTAAGTACACCTAAATGAATGATTAGATAGATA
>JASANE010007016.1:0-22828 GCA_030248225.1 Trileptium ribeirensis
CCTGAGTTGTGGAATTCAATGTAAGAGTAGTTCTGGTTGGTCTAACAGTAATAGTAGTCGAGGATAAACCGCATAACAATGATAGCAACCATGGACACGAACGTCGTAAAACTGAGATAGACCTTAATTGTCCCCAAACGGCATTCATTCTTGTCAAGAGAGCAATGCGGCGGAGGGGCACAGTCAGGGTGGCGTGTGCCATGAAGGATGACAAAAAAACAAAGTACATTTTTATACCCGATAGGTGTAGTTAAGCTGTGCCTCAGATGGCAAATCCCGGGACCCCACACTATTGCGCTGAAATTTATGACTACGTCCCTGATCCTTGAACTCGACTTGCTTCTCAGACATTAAAACACAAAATAATAGTTGTGGTGATTTGATTGTCAAAAGTGATATTTGCAAATGCTATCTTGATCGGGAAGTATTATCTCTGTAAAGCTATCTAAGACTCTGACCTAACTGTACAACTGTTTGATTCCAGTGCTTTAAACTATGAATGTAATTAGCAGATGCTGTGCAATTTCGATAAAAATCCAATTACTCGAATCGGTATATCGTTTTAAAATTAATCAAAACTCACCAGAGACAACTAGAACAATTATGAATTTAACACAGATTTGTACGAAATTTAGAAACCACCATATCTACCCATCACGATACAATGATAAATTGGGGTTGGGCTGAGTGCTGCTTGAAGCTTGATAAAATTAGAATAACAAACCAAAAACCTATTAATTGCAGCAGAGATTTCAAAATTAAAGATCACAGAGAAAGATAAGCGTTCACCTAAAAATTAAAAATTGTTTCAAAACCATTCAACCGATGCGGTAGTATAGTGCCTCTCGTTTTGCAATAGACAAAAGGATGCCATTAACAAATGGTATACTACTGGAACTGATTTGATATTATAGATAACGAGAAAAATAAATTACCATCGTTACCAAATTAGCCCTGTACTTTAAGGCAAAACTTCAATATCAACCCGTTCCTTCATAAACCAAGATATATTTCGTGTAGTTTCGAACAAACTGTTGGGTGACAGGCGAACCTAACCTGGATAACCTGGATCGTTTTGGTGCGAGCCTCATGCGATTTAAATTTACTGAGTCAACAATATATTTCGGTCGGATATAAGGGGAAGGGACTGGCCCACCCCCCTTTGGGCTAAGTCATAAAATTTTCTTAACCTAAGATAAATATGTCACTTTGGATCCTTATAAATACGCAATACGAATTATTTCCAATGCTCAGAGTGATTGGCAGCATAGGGCATATACCAAAATTTCACCTTCCGGGCCTCAAATAGAATGAAAATTGCCTTGGTATGGCTAACAAGAGATCTACCATGAATATTGAGTTATATCCACCGTTTAAGATATGATGATATTAACGAGGGCAATTAGTACCTTCTTTAAAAAGTTCGAACCAACCTGATTTTAGAATAACTAGCTATATATATTTGACCGCAACATTAAACATACATAGTCATGTCAAACCAGCGCTTAAGTCCATTGATGTTTCCATTAATCCCAAAAGTTGTAAAGCGTATCAAAAAAATTAAAGCCAATTGCCACCAGTACGAGCAGCAGCAAAAGCAGATTAGTAGCAGTTTACGTACATGTGTAAATTTTAAAACCATCACCATAAAGATTTTAAGAAATTTTAGGCATTTTAAGAGCATCGCATTAAAAAACCAAGGAAAAGTATAAAATTTATATAGCAGAACAGATAGCCATCAACAAAACGGAAAAGTCTGAATAAAATATTAACGTAAGCTTAATAGTTAAGACATTCAGTGTTGTTATCAGAAAATAATGCAATCAATTTAGAGGTCAAAAACAACAATCTTTCAACAAATAAACCGACTTTACAATATTCGCTAGTGCGGTCGGCGAAGCAATCAAAAAAATAATGACCACAAAAATACCGACCGCCATTGATAGTGATCTTTAAAAGATATCTCGAAAAATATATCTAATTTAAAATTAAAATATTTTAAACAATTTATCAAACAAACAAACAAACAAACAACCAAACATCCTACCTAGCTTCATACGAACGGACTCAGACGTGAAGGAAGCAGAAATTAGACAAGAATGACGGTGAAAGCAGCCAAAGTGATAAAGGTTAACAAAACTCATTTTTAAAGACAAGCCTTGTATTGGAAAGGATTTAAAATATTTTGTTATCAAACAACCAAACATCCTAGTTTCATACGAATGGACTCAGACGTGAAGGAAACAGAAATTAGACAAGAATGACGGTGAAAGCAGCCAAAGTGATAAAGGTTAACAAAACTCATTTTTAAAGACAAGCCTTGTATTGGAAAGGATTTAAAATATTTTGTTATCAAACAACCAAACATCCTAGTTTCATACGAATGGACTCAGACGTGAAGGAAACAGAAATTAGACAAGAATGACGGTGAAAGCAGCCAAAGTGATAAAGGTTAACAAAACTCATTTTTAAAGACAAGCCTTGTATTGGAAAGGATTTAAAATATTTTGTTATCAAACAACCAAACATCCTAGTTTCATACGAATGGACTCAGACGTGAAGGAAACAGAAATTAGACAAGAATGACGGTGAAAGCAGCCAAAGCGATAAGGTTAACAAAACTCATTTTTAAAGACAAGCCTTGTATTGGAAAGGATTTAAAATATTTTGTTATCAAACAACCAAACATCCTAGTTTCATACGAATGGACTCAGACGTGAAGGAAACAGAAATTAGACAAGAATGACGGTGAAAGCAGCCAAAGCGATAAAGGTTAACAAAACTCATTTTTAAAGACAAGCCTTGTATCGGAAAGGATTTAAAATATTTTGTTATCAAACAACCAAACATCCTAGTTTCATACGAATGGACTCAGACGTGAAGGAAACAGAAATTAGACAAGAATGACGGTGAAAGCAGCCAAAGTGATAAAGGTTAACAAAACTCATTTATAAAGACAAGCCTTCTATCGGAAAGCATTTAAAATATTTTGTTATCAAACAACCAAACATCCTAGTTTCATACGAATGGACTCAGACGTGAAGGAAACAGAAATTAGACAAGAATGACGGTGAAAGCAGCCAAAGTGATAAAGGTTAACAAAACTCATTTATAAAGACAAGCCTTCTATAGGAAAGGATTTAAAATATTTTGTCAAACGCTGTAATAAAATTAAAATTCTATACGCTGAAATCGTTTGATTAGAAAAATTCGGTCAGATCAATACATCAATCCACTGATGCCAGAGATGGAAACAAGGTCAGCTGGTCATCGATCAAAGATTTATACTTCTCGGCGAGAGTCAGTCCGCGGATCACAGGTCAGGATTAGTTGGGATGGATCGCCAAAAAAGCCAGTCTCATTAATAATTATATAAATCGACAACAGCGAAGTTAAAAAAATTGACATATAACAGTGTTTGGATCCTGTTGTTTCTCTCGTATTAATAGGAAAACTAGTGTAATGATACCGAAATCAAGTATATATCATGTATTATCGCAAGATTGACAATTTTACTATGTCGATTAACCAATTATCAAGTAATAAACCCTAAAAGAGTGTAGTTGTTCAACCCCTACTCTTTACTCAATAGTACAAATCAGTGCGCTATACAGAGAACTTAACCTAAACAGTTTAAGTGATGCATAGGTAATGCGGTACATCTTTTTTCTTACTACTGTAAATAGCAGGGCCTTTAATTAAGATCACATAGCTAGTGCAAAAAATTCACGATTAAGCTTTTAATCGTCATAACTCAGCAATGGACAGTCGGATTGGTATACGTATGGCTCAAAATATTGCTCTTATTGTGATCTAACGATTTATGTGTTCATGCATATATATGGACGTATGTATATACGTTAGAATATATATGTATATATCTAAGAGTTCCATTTATTTCGATTGCTGAATCATTTTTTATCTCTAATGTCTGAACTTTTTTAGTCAAAGCTTTGAAACGTAATCCTTTTTAATATTTTTGACATACTAAACCTGCCTCAAACACGAACGCATAAACAGAAACGTTGCCGAGCACTTACCTGTCACTTATTATTCCTTAACGAAAATCAGCAATAACTTAAGCCCTAACAACTGAGATTACACTTTCATAAATTATACCTGCTGTAAATTCAAAACTAAAGTAATCAAATAAGTTGAATATTCTTCTGATTTTTTCGAGTACATACACTTTTACAACAACATAATTTCAACATTATTGTCTTCGCTCCAAGTTTATCGCTCAAAATTATTGAACAGATATTGAGAAATACGTGTGCTATTTAAAAGGATAAAGATGCAATTGGCACTAGGTGACAATCCGGGTTGTTGTGCCGAAGCATTGTGTGGAGGCTGGCCGTGATGATTGCCCATTACACCACCCATCATTTTATCCGCCTAAGCCAAAGTCTAGTACCTGTTTAACGCATAGGTACTGCGAAGCAATTGTGGCTGAGTCCCTTGCCCAAGGAGATTAGCGCGACCACTGGATTCGAACTCCCGACTTCACGATTATGAAGCAGGCGCTCTAACCACTCGGCCACGCCGCCAGTCGTGTGCTGTTTAATACTATTAAAATAGCTACTACAGAAATAACTTTTCTGGCTGCATTAGATAGCTTTCGAAATCAAAAAGTCACTACAATGCAAATGGTCATAGTGCTCTAAATCTCGCTACTATATTTAAGTAATTTTGTCCGAATATATACTTAAACAGACTAGATTTTATAGAAGCTTTATAACCAAGAACATTGTCATAAATAAACACAGTTGTATTAATGAGAATACTGGGTACCCCATGGTGCTAGCCATATAATTTCGCGGAGAATTATGCATTGCACTGTACGTTTTTCTCGAAGCACAGTAGTTGGAATTTCGTTATTTGCTGACTCTTTATATGTTAAATTAAGCAGAATTTCACAAGTTTCTTATGAAAAATAGTGCAAAACATCAAAATGTAACGTTTCGGATCAATAGATAGTAATTAAAGACACTTCTATAAAATTATACAAAAATACTTAAGAAAAAAAATACAAAATGTATGATTCTATTTATGTTCGCTTAAATTTTATACATCTTTTAATCTTTCCCAACTTAAGAGATTTTTGTGTCTTCAAAGATGGTATGCACTTAGCTCCAGAGGCTTCACTTATAAAATTGTTTAGTGTTTCAGTGTGACCACGGTCAAATTTCTATAGAGATATGTGTAAAAACTAAGCTGTAAAGAATTTCTAAAATTTTATTAACTACGTGTAATGTTTATATATCAACTAAAGCACAAATATTGCTAACATACTGTACAGAATGAATGAACTGCTAATTATAAATAATTACTAGTCGGTAGTGGAACTACATTTGTGAGCGGAGCTTGGGCTGTGGCATTACGAATGTACTCAATTTTATGTTCTTCAAATAACTACATTGCATAGGGCATAGGGCTTTATCATTGGTAAAAATATTATATTGGAATTCTTCGACCCAAAAAAACCCTATAATGGTTTGATCGAAACGATTCTATTTCAATAAATAACACAAATATTGCAAAATTCTCTATTTCAGCTGCATAAGCTTAACTAATTAGCTAATTACTAATTCACCACTCAAAATTTTTTAATCCCAAATATCAGGTGCACACTCTGACATGATAGGCTTTCAAACAAAAAAAAGTGTTTTTTTTAAATCGGTTCAGTGGTTCTTGAAATCCGTCGGACAAAACGAACGAACGAACGAACGAACGAACTAACGAACGGGCGGACATCGACCTTTCTAATCCCAGACAGAAAATAAAAACGCTTCGCTTCGCTCCGCTCAATAATGATATAGTTAGAAATTCTAGTTAATTGAGTAAAAAACAGGGTATACAACATTGGTTTATGCCTAATCCTAAACAAGACAAACTTCTCAAATGCCGAATATCCAGAGCAACGTTAGCAACAAGAAACCTTTCAAAACTCCCCCGACAGACAGTTGATTCTTTGCCGAAAAGCATCAACCCCAAGAGAAAGATGAGCGCAAGAGATTATCGATGCATCGTAAACAAGAGATGCAGGAAACTGCATGGGATTTAGTGTGTAACGCTGTCCAAATTATCCAAACCACACAAAATGTAAACTTAGTTTAGCCTTGTGGTTTAATTCTGTAATGCCCAACGTTGTCGGCAGGCAACAACGCATATTACGACGCATTTTGTTAACGGAGTTTGTCATTTAGCGTATGTTTGCTGCTGTATGCGTTGTTATTCGTTCGCTTTGCGACATTCCTTAAGGAACGAACCCAAATAGCAACTCTTAAATAGCTTAATCCGCTTGTATCCCTACGATTCGATTCCTGGCGCAACGTATAGTGAGCCAGGCAATAAATACAGAATGCACGCTGTAATTAAGACATTAGAGGATTAAATATAAAAAACGCATATAAATCCGTATTTTATGAAAATTCAGAAAATTCGGAGCAATCCGAATGTTAGTATTTTAAAATATTAGGAACTTTTTATACACTACTACTATAGTAGGGAAATATACCTATAATTTAAAAAAACACGGAATCGCAACTCGACAGCCTCAAACAAAACCCTATAATTACAGCATTAAAAACGAGAAACCCTGGGTTTTTTCTCGTGGAGTGCCAAATTGATTATATAAAATATCGTCGAAAAGAAGCTGGTGGGTTCTATTCTCATATAGATAGATAGACGGATGGGCGAATATAATGTGCCACCAACGTCAATTTTTGTCTTCCTCAAAGCCAATATGAGGCAAATTATTATTTTTATTGTTAAGTAGGTATATTTTGAGGTGAAATAAATAAAATTTCTGCGCTGTGCTGTCTTAAAATGGGACATAAATTTTATGCCCGCAAAATTTGGGACTGACGGGCCTTGATAAACGGGACAAAACTTGAAAAATTTGATGGTTCTGAAATTTTACGCCATACTTAGAGCGGGAAAATGGGAGAGATTTCGGCAAATTCCAAGAAATTAGCAGTTAGCGAGAGATGTGTATCTTGGTTAATTTGGGAATAAATAAAAGATGCTTATTAATATTGATGTTAATATTGTGGATATGACGCAAAATCATACATGCTGATATATTGGAGAAGCGAAATTTTCACCCCAGACGCTCGGACAATCCCCCTTCTCCTTATGGCAACCCCGACCACTGCCTCTTGAGGCTACGCACCCCCCTCCCCGCACCGAACGGCGCATGGAAATTTTTGGCAAAAAAATAGCCACAGCCAAACATTGGGGGAAAATTGTTGAAAATTGATTAACATTGGCAAAAATGAAGGGATATGGGCAAAAATTAAGAAAAAGTTTGACTTTCAAAAATTTGGTAAATTTATCTCCTAACGACCCCTTCATCACCCAACGGCTGATCGTCCTATGTAGCCCCCGAAACACCCGCTATACCCCTGGTACTTCTGACCACGGGCATGTATGTGCAAAACGTATGTATATGTTAAACGGCTTCAGGTAACGTCACCTATGTTCGGTCTAGTTACGATTTTAATAATTTGGAAATGCTTGGTAAAACCCAAAAAATCTAAAACACTGTCAAGTGGTAAATTCCATTTAAATACCACTAAATTAAAATTCGTATCCTCTGCATTCGTGAATATCAACCGTTTTAGACTGACTATTCTCTGGTTATGTAATAAAAATACATGTAACTACATACACAACTCATGTGTTACATTTATTTAAACCATATTTTAAGTCCACCAAAATTGTGCGCCAACGGAACAGCTAATAACCTGTTAACAGACTTTTAACCTGTGTGTCTGTTGGCTTCCTTGGAATAAACAGTGCCATAATTCTCGATGATGCCAAAAGTACCACTATATCTTTACATATACAGAGTCCTTCGGTAGGCGAATTCCCAATTACCGTAGAAAATCTTATTTACTGTTAGTTTAAAACAAAAAGACAATCGAAAACAGGATACATCTGGAAGCGTAGCTATATATTCTACACCACCAAACATATATTAACCACCACAAGATATAATTCAGCAAACTATGATAGAAACTCGCTCGGACTGTTGTTGTCGCACCTTCAGCTTAGAAATAGGTTGAAGTAGTAAAAGGCACAACTGGGGGACTATATCTTTTCTGCAAAATAATATAATAGGTTATCCTTATTTTCTTATAAAGCTGTAGATTTGGTACAAAAATTAGATTTTTCTAATTTAGTCTACGAAATACCCAACGGCAGTTGAGAAAAATTAAATTTTAATCCTTTTATGTGTCGGAAAAGATTTAATTTACATTTTGTGCTGAACGATTTCTTCTGCATCAAAAATTCCATCCACCATGTATAAACATTAATAAATTAGGCATATTTTATTTCATGCAAGTGTTTATCAGATACTGTAAAAATTCATACATCAGATATTAACACTATACATTAGATATTCTCTCAAAAATATATGGAAATCTATACATTACATACGTTTCATTTCGTACAGATAACTACAAAAATTTATACAATACATATATTTTTTCTATATATAATTATTATAATAATTATTACAATACTAATAATTATGGTAGCAAAACCAGAGTGATGCACATCGGCACCACGCAAACGCCGGATTTGCAGCTTCCAGATGGTGAACGTATATCGGCTTGCCGTGACTTCGAATACCTCGGCTGCAAAGTGCTCAATGTTGACAGTCAATTCAGAGAACGACAGGGCTTGGCGTGGGTTGCCGCAAAGAAATTAACATCAATCTTCAACTCTGAAGTGACCGATGCTGTCAAAATCAAGTTGTTTCGAGCCGCAGTAGAATCTGTGCTTACCTATGGACTTGAAACTATACCGATAACCGCTTCGAGAGCTCTCAACGTCAACGCAGCATACATTGCACTGCTCCGATATGCGGTTAGGGTGCATTATCCTACAATACTTTCAAACAACGAGCTCGACCGACGCTGCCAACTTCCACCGCTAACAACCATCCTCCAGCAAAAACGCCTTGCCCTAATTGGACATACTGCTAGAGCATCGATTCGTGCTATACCGACGCCTCTCGCAATTGCAACATCAACCTCAGGAGCGTTTTCGAAGAGGAATGGCTCAGCTCAGAACACTACCGGCACCATTCCAAGCCGATTTGGACCTTTGTGGAATATCATACAACGAAGCAAAGACCATACCAAAGAAACAATTCAAAGCTATGATTAGCCGCTTACGCGTGTAGTTGTGACTTTGACCCGTTAATGGACTATTGTGTATCGCTGTCAATAACAATTGATAGCTATTAATGATGAATAATTATATTTCTATTATAATTATTATATTATTATATATTATTTTTATGTATTACAATACATATACTATTTTTATTATTAGTTCGCAAGTCTGCGTTTGAAATGCGGACCAGCGTTGTTAAAGCCAAAAATTTTACACCTGCAAACGTTTTTGAAGGTGTGAAGTGCCTGTAGATGCGCCGATTTGACTGACCGGGTTTCAATAGCGCCCAGCAAGACAGATACCAAATAATCAACTTTTAAATATCTAACTATATTAAAACTATACTTTTAAATATTTAATATCAATCAACTATATTAAAACAACAGCTATTCAGCTTTGCTACAATAATAAAATTTTGAAATGGCCGACTTGTTGTGTAGGAAACCCTACTCCAACAATTAGGGACAAGATATATCTTGAGGGGCCAAGTGTAGATGCCATGCGTTCTCGATACACTGACTAAGACTTAGCCTAGGCTTAGGTCCTTATCTGAGACATACAGTAAGCCTAAGTCTATGTCATGGGCTACCGCTCCTCGAATCCGAGTTAGGGTTAACCAAATTTAATAAGTTTTTGCTGAATACGAAAAAAATATCAGTTCTTAAATTCGAAAATAGCCTCACAATTGAACCAAACCTCTGACCAATTCATTTTTTGTCATGGCATTGAAAAATGAAACATTAAACCACGATCTATGACCGATATGACGTGGCAGAACAATATTGTTTCAAACTAAAAACAGACAAACCCTGTTGCGCACAATTATTGGCAATGCACGAAATTGCCAAGCCAACCATGTAAACTCAACGTCACAAGTACCTACACATACCGACAGACCTAGAACCCCGAAAGTAAAAAAAAACAGACCGGTCCAGCGAAGGCAACAGACTTTATGGCTCTGACTCTCGACTATCAATCATTATAGGTTTTATTGAAAGTTCTGAAGCTGACAAAATTTGATTGAAATGAACTAACTATAATAGCAGCGGACAGCTCTAAACTACTTCGCTCGACGGTTTGTGGCGGGTTTAAGGTATTGCTTGAACGAACAGGTTGTCGAATCGAAAAATTAAACAAATACGAACAAGTCGAACAGACCAATGATCCATTAAAAGCGTCGAAATGGATATGGTTTATGGTGTGTGCAGACAGCTAAAGTGTACATGGTCTTTCTACACATAGTAAAGGTGAGAACAGCCTCCGCTCGGATCTAGAGCCGAGCCGAGCCTGGGATTTAAGCACTCAAGCTGAAATGGGCTTCGCGCGTACTTTCAAAATGCGCAACAAGCCAAGCCGAGCTTCGAGCCTGAAATTTTACGGTTGAGAAGAGCCGAGCTTCGAATTTGAAATTTTACGGCCTAGCCGATACGAGCTTCGAGCCTGAAATTTTACGGTCGAGCCGAGCTGAGCTTCGAACTTGAAACTTTACGGTCGAGCCGAGCCGAGCTTCGAACTTGAAATTTTACGGTCGAGCCAAGCCGAGCTTCGAACTTGAAATTTTACGGATTAGCCGATCCGAGCTTCGAGCCTGAAATTTTATGGTCGACCCGACCCGAGCTTCGAGCCTGAATTTTACGGTGGAGCAGAGCCGAGCTTCAAGCCTGAAATTTTAGGGTCAAGAAAAGCCGAGCTTGGAGCATGAAGTTTTGCGGTCGAGCCGAGCCGAGCGTCGAACTTGAAATTTTACGGTCGAGCCGAGCCGAGTTTCGAACCTGAAATTTTACGGCCTAGCCAATCCGAACTTCGAGCCTGAAATTTTATGGTCGAACCGACCCGAGCTTCGAGCCTGAATTTTACGGTCGAGCCGAGCCTAGCTTCGAACTTGAAATTTTACGGTCGAGCCGAGCCGAGCTTCGAACTTGAAATTTTACGGCCTAGCAGATCCAAACTTCAAACCTAAATTTTTACGGCCGAGCAGAGCCGAGCTTCAAGCCTGAAATTTTACGGTCAAGAAAAGCCGAGCTTCAAGCCTGAAGTTTTGCGGTCGAGCCTAGCCGAGCTTCGAACTTGAAATTTTACGGCCTAGCCGATCCGACCTTCAAACCTAAATTTTTACGGCCGAGCAGAGCCGAGCTTCAAGCCTGAAATTTTACGGTTAAGCCGAGCCGAGCTTCGAGCCTAAACTTTTACGGTCGAGCCGAGCCGAGCTTCGAGCTTGAAATTTTACGGCCTGGCCTAGCCGAGCTTCGAGCTTGAAATTTTACGGCCTAGAAGATCAGAGCTTCGAGCCTGAAATTTTATGGTCGAGCCGACTCGAGCTTCGAGCCTGAATTTTTACGGTCGAGCAGAGCCGAGCTTCAAGCCTGAAATTTCACGGTCAAGCCGAGCCGAGCTTCGAGCCTAAAGTTTTGCGGTCGATTCGAGAAGAGCTTCGAGCCTAAATTTTTAAGGTCGAACCTTGCCGAGCTTCGAGCCTGAAATATTATAGGCCGAGCCGAGTTTGGAACCTGAAATTTTACGGTCGGGCTTAGCCGAACTTCGAGCCTGAAGTTTTACGGTCGAGCTGAGCCGAGCTTCGAGCCTGAAATTTTACGGTCGAGCTAGCCGAGCTTCGAGTCTGAGGTTTTACGGTCGAGCCGAGCCGAGCTTCGAGGCTGAAATTTTATGGTCGAGCGGAGCTTCGAGCCTGAAAGTTTACGGTCGAGCTTAGCCGAGCTTCTAGCCCGAAATTTTATGGTCGAGCTTAGCCGAGCTTTGAGCCTGAAATTTTGCGGTCGAGCCTAGCAGAGCTTCAAGCCTGAAATTTTATGGTCGACCCGACCCGAGCTTCGAGCCTGAATTTCACGGTCGAGCAGAGCCGAGCTTCAAGCCTGAAATTCTACGGTCAAGAAACGCCGAGCTTCGAACTTGAAATTTTACGGTCGAGCCGAGCCGAGTTTCGAAGCTGAAATTTTACAGCCTAGCTAATCCGAACTTCGAGCCTGAAATTTTACGGTCGAACTGAACCGAGCTTCGAGCCTAAAATTTTACGGTCCAGCCGAGATGAGCTTCGAGCCTGAAATTTTATGCTCGAGCCGAGCCTCGCTTCGAACTTGAAATTTTACGGCCTAGCCCATCCAAGCTTCGAGCCTGAAATTTTATGGTCGACCCGACCCGAGCTTCGAGCCTAAATTTTACGGTCAAACAGAGCCGAGCTTCAAGCATGAAATTTTACGGTCAAGAAAAGCCGAGCTTCGAGCCTGAAGTTTTGCGGTCGAGCCGAGCGGAGCTTCAAACTTGAAATTTTACGGCCTAGCCGGTCCGACCTTCAAACCTGAATTTTTACGGTCGAGCAGACCCGAGCTTCAAGCCTGAAATTTTACGGTTAAGCCGAGCCGAGCTTCGAGCCTAAACTTTTACGGTCGAGCCGAGCCGAGCTTCGAGCTTGAAATTTTACGGCCTAGCCTAGCCGAGCTTCGAGCCTGAATTTTTACAGTCGAGCAGAGCCGAACTTCAAGCCTGAAATTTTACGGTCAAGCCGAGCCAAGCTTCGAGCCTAAAGTTTTGCGGTCTAGTCGAGAAGAGCTTCGAGCCTAAATTTTTAAGGTCGAACCTTGCCGACCTTCGGGCCTGAAATATTACAGGCCGAGCCGAGTTTGGAACCTGAAATTTTACGGTCGGGCTTAGCCGAACTTCGAGCCTGAAGTATTACGGTCGAGCCGAGCCGAGGTTCGAGCCTGAAGTTTTACGGTCGAGCCGAGCCGAGCTTCGAGCCTGAAATTTTACGGTCGAGCTAGCCGAGCTTCGAGTCTGAGGTTTTACGGTCGAACCGAGCCGAGCTTCTAGCCTGAAATTTTATGGTCGAGCGGAGCTTCGAGCCTGAAAGTTTACGGTCGAGCTTAGCCGTGCTTCTAGCCCGAAATTTTATGGTCGAGCTTAGCCGAGCTTTGAGCCTGAAATTTTGCGGTCGAGCCTAGCAGAGCTTCAAGCCTGAAATTTTACGGTCGACCCGACCCGAGCTTCGAGCCTGAATTTCACGGTCAAGAAACGCCGAGCTTCGAACTTGAAATTTTACGGTCGAGCCGAGCCGAGTTTCGAAGCTGAAATTTTACAGCCTAGCCAATCCGAACTTCGAGCCTGAAATTTTACGGTCGAACTGAACCGAGCTTCGAGCCTAAAATTTTACGGTCCAGCCGAGACGAGCTTCGAGCCTGAAATTTTATGCTCGAGCCGAGCCTAGCTTCGAACTTGAAATTTTACGGCCTAGCCCATCCAAGCTTCGAGCCTGAAATTTTATGGTCGAACCGACCCGAGCTTCGAGCCTAAATTTTACGGTCAAACAGAGCCGAGCTTCAAGCATGAAATTTTACGGTCAAGAAAAGCCGAGCTTCGAGCCTGAAGTTTTGCGGTCGAGCCGAGCGGAGCTTCGAACTTGAAATTTTACGGCCTAGCCGATCCGACCTTCAAACCTGAATTTTCACGGTCGAGCAGACCCGAGCTTCAAGCCTGAAATTTTACGGTTAAGCCGAGCCGAGCTTCGAGCCTAAACTTTTACGGTCGAGCCGAGCCGAGCTTCGAGATTGTAATTTTACGGCCGAGCCGAGCGGTGCTTCGAGCCTGAATTTTTACGGTCGAGCAGAGCCGAGCTTCAAGCCTGAAATTTTACGGTCAAGCCGAGCCAAGCTTCGAGCCTAAAGTTTTGCGGTCGAGTCGAGAAGAGCTTCGAGCCTAAATTTTTAAGGTCGAACCTTGCCGAGCTTCGGGCCTGAAATATTACAGGCCGAGCCGAGTTTGGAACCTGAAATTTTACGGTCGGGCTTAGCGGAACTTCGAGCCTGAAGTATTACGGTCGAGCCGAGCCGAGGTTCGAGCCTGAAGTTCTACGGTCGAGCCGAGCCGAGCTTCGAGCCTGAAATTTTACGGTCGAGCTAGCCGAGCTTCGAGTCTGAGGTTTTACGGTCGAGCCGAGCCGAGCTTCGAGGCTGAAATTTTATGGTCGAGCGGAGCTTTGAGTCAGAAATTTTACGGTCGAGCCGAGCCGAGCAGAACCTATAAAGTAAGGCTCGTTCTTACTTCTTTTAATATACATATTAGACACCCGCTTGGTTATACTCAGTTTGTTCAACGCAGTTTTCTTGGAGGCTGTGACGTTGTTTTCACTTTTTGTCAAACTGTACATTATAAACTTGACTTACAATGCATGTTATCAAATGACATCATGAAAATTTTTCAAAAACTAGACCGCTGTAGTCTGCATAACCTACGAAACTGTTCGAAATTGTTTGTATGGATGCAAATCAACATTAATCATTTATGTCTTGAATTATTTCGTATTTCAACAAATTGAGATCGCGAAATATCTAACCAGAACGCGTATGTGAAAGTCACATTCACTAGCCACTGAGCTATCTGGGAGCTATTGCTAATGTATCAGCATTCTGAGAGCTATCTAATCTATTGGTATATCTGGGAGCTATGCCATTCATAAAACTTCTGCAGAAGCGAGCGAACAATATGTGCGCATTTGCGCAGTACAAAAACGCCGTGAAACGTAATTGCTGTTTTCGAACAAACGGAGGCGTTACGGGGTTAAAAATTCTATATACTAAGTTTTACTTAACCCGTTACATTTTTAATTATATTGCATTTCGAAAACGAATGAATAATTTTAGGTCGTCGCGAGGTGTCAGATTCGCTAGCCAATAAGCTATCTGGGAGCTATTGGTCGGATGCTTAGGATACTGCGGTGGCACAGTACACAGAGATCGACATGGCGTGGACTTCACTTCACCGCTTGGTTAATTTGATCACATGTCATGAGCGAGTGACCTTTATTATAGCTATGGCTTTAACAGTAGAGCAAGTGCATTTCTAAATCGGCGAAATGTCTAAAACACTTAGTATTGAGCCATTTGAGTCCTCTACAGTAGTTGAATATACATATAAAATGTTATCATTCTAGTATTAGTCAAAGAAAAACTGCGGAGGAGTTAAATTCAATGATAATGCTATCATGTAGCGCTTACATCGAGCCTATTAAACGGCATGGGTTCAATATGATAGGTTTGGATCAGACATTTTAATTTTAGCTAATTTTTTCTATTTTTTGTTAACATTTTCTGGAATTTTTGCCGATTTGCGCCAATTCAATTTTTGCCAATTTTCTCAAAATTTTGCGTATGTCTTCATTGCTCCCGGCGCAGGAATGTGGAAGCGGATCCGGAGCCTCGGCGGTATAAATATGGATTAGATGGTCGGACACTCAAGCGGTAAGCGACCCTGCTACCTCTTTTCCGGACATCTACATATATTTCAGTGATGGTGGCGCATCGGTCGGAAACGGCTCTAAAATTTGACGGTCCAGGTCCGTACCGTTATACCGGATCAGACCGTTCAATTTTTTCGACCAAAACACCAAATCCTTTTTTTTATCATATCCATAATGAACAATTTCAGCCACAGATTTCCTAGTATTGCGAGACTTGTTTTGTTTCATATACCCGCCGTCTTTTGGCTCATATTTTTTATATATAATTATTATAATAATTATTACAATACTAATAATTATGGTAGCAAAACCAGAGTGATGCACATCGGCACCACGCAAACGCGGATTTGCAGCTTACAGATGATAAACGGCTATCGGCTTGCCGTGACTTCGAATACCTCGGCTGCAAAGTGCTAAATGTTGACAGTCAATTCGAGACGACAGGGCTTGGCGTGGGTTGCCGCAAAGAAATTAACATCAATCTTCAACTCTGAAGTGACCGATGCTGTCAAAATCAGTTGTTTCGAGCCAGTTGATATCTGCTTACCTATGAACTGAAACTATACCGATCCCAAACCGACCTTTCCCGAGAAAGCTTCTTTTCATACGTCCAACGCCCCCAGCCATACCATTGCACTGCTTCTCCGATATGCTCTGGGTTTAGGGTGCATTTTATTCCTACAATACTTTCAAACAACGAGCTCAACTTCCAACGCTGCCAAGAACTTTCCACCGCTAACAACCACTCCTCCCAGCAAAAACGCCCTTGCCCTTAATCTGGACATACTGCTAGAGGCATCGATCTCGTGCTTATACGACGCCTCTCGCAATCTGCCAACATCAACCTCAGGAGCGCTTTCTAAAGAGGAATGGCCTTCAGCTTTCGAACGCTACCGGCACCATTCCCCGGAGCTAATTTTGTGGACCTCTTGTAGGAATATCATACACACGAAGCAAAGACCATACCAAAGAAACAATTCAAAGCTATGGTTAGCCGCTTTACACGTCTGAGTTTGTCGTTGACCCGTTAACTGGACTATTGTGTATCGCTGTAGATACAGCGATTGATAGCTATTAATGAATGAATAATTATATTTTTTCTATTATAATTTATTTATGACTATTATATATTATTTTATGTATTTACAATACATATCACTATTTATTTATTAGTTCCAGCAGTCTTAAGCTAAAATCTATACAATCTTCGAAAAAACAGTACCAAAGATTTCGTTAACTAAGCTTACAACAGACGATCATATACAGTAGCCAAATACCAGACATTAAAACAACATGTAGCACCAAGCTGTCAACATTTGAGGAACCATATATTTAGTATATCAGTGACATAGCCGCACAGTAAAAACTCTTATCCTCAAAAATACTCGAACTATGTCAGAAAAAAATATGAGCCAAAAGACGGCGGGTATATGAAACAAAACAAGTCTCGCAATACTAGGAAATCTGTGGCTGAAATTGTTCATTATGGATATGATAAAAAAAAGGATTTGGCTGTTTCTGGTTAAAAAAATTGAACGGTTCTAATACGGCTTAAGCGATTACGAACCTAGACCGCATGCCAAATTTTAGAGCCGTTGCCGACCGATGCGCCACCATCACTGAAAAAATATATGTCGATGTCCGGAAAGAGGTAGCAGGACCGCTTTACCGCCCTAAGTGTCCAACCACCTAATCCATATTTATACCGCCGAGGGCTTCCGGACTCCCGCTTCGACATTCCTGCGCCGGGAGCGACTGAAGACATACGCAAAACTTTAATAAAATTAGCAAAAGTTGAATTGGCGCAAATCGGCAAAAATTCCAGAAAATGTTAACAAAAAATAGAAAAAATTAGCTAAAATTAAAATGTCTGATCCAAACCTATCATATTGAACCCATGCCGTTTAATAGGCTCGATGTAAGCGCTACATGATAGCATTATCATTGAATTTAACTCCTCCGCAGTTTTTCTTTGGCTTAATTGGTCTTCGAATGTATAACTATTTTATATGTATATTCAACTATTATCGAGGCCTCAAAATGGCTCAATACTAAGTGTTTTAGACATTTCGCCGATTTAGAAATGCACTTGCTCTACTGTTAAAGCCATAGCTATAATAAAGGTCACTCGCTCATGACATGTGATCAAATTAACCAAGCGGTGAAGTGAAGTCCACGCCATGTCGATCTCTGTGTACTGTGCCACCGCAGTATCCTAAGCATCCGACCAATAGCTCCCAGATAGCTTATTAGCTACACAATCTCAACCCCCTGCGCCAACCATTAAATTATTCATTCGTTTTCGAAATGCAATATAATTAAAAATGTAACGGGTTAAGTAAAACTTCATAATATGAGATTTTTTTAACCCCCATAACGCTCCTAGTTTGTTCGAAAACAGCAATTACGTTTCACGGCGTTTTTTTACTTGCGCAAATGCGCACATATTGTTCGCTCGCTTCTGCAGAAGTTTTATGAATGGCATAGCTCCCAGATATACCAATAGATTAGATAGCTCTCAGAATGCTGATACATTGGCGATCGCATTCCAGATAGCTCAGTGGCTAGTGAATGTGACTTTCACATACGCGTTCTGGTTCGATTGTTCCAGATATAAATTATTTTGAGAAATACGGAAATAATTCAAGACATAAATGATTAATGTTGAATTTGCGTCCAGTACAAACAATTTCGAACAGTTTCAGTAAGTTATGCAGGAGTCCCGCGGTCTAGTTTCTGCAAACGTTACGTAATGTCATTTGATAACATGCATATCATAGGAATCTTTATAATGTACAGTTTGACAAAAAGTAGAAACAACGTCACAGCCTCCAAGAAAACTGAGTGGACAAAATTGAGTATAACCAAGCGGGTGTCTAATATGTATATTAAAAGAAAGTAAGAACGAGCCTTACTTTATAGGTTCTGCTCGGCTCGGCTCAACCGTGAATTTCTTAGCTCAAAGCTCCGCTCGACCATGCAGAATTTCAGCCTGGAGGCTCAGGCTTGGCTGGGCCGTTAAAACCTCAGACTAGAAACTCAGGGCTCACTGAACCATCGGAAATCTTTCAGGCTCGAAGCTCAGGCTCAGCTTGACCGTAAAACTTCAGCTCGAACCTCAGCTCAGCTTCGGTTTAACGGTGTTCAGGCTCGAAGTTCCGCTAAGCCCGACCGTAAAATTTCAGGTTTCAGAACTCGGCTCGGCCTGTAATATTTTTGGCCCAAAGCTCAGGCAAGGTTCGACCTTGCCAAGTTAGGCTCGAAGCTCTTCTCAACTAGACCGCAAAACTTTAGGCTCGAAGCTTCGGCTCGGCTTGACCGTAAAATTTCAGGCTTGAAGCTCGGCTCTGCTCGACCAGTGAAAACTCAGCTCGAAGCTCGGCTAGGCTGACCCTGAAACTCTGAAGCTAGAAGCTAGACTGACTGGGCATCAAAGGTTTAGGCTCGTAAGCTGGGCTAGGCGTTAGTGCGTAAAATTTCAGGCTTGAAGCTCGGGTCTGCTCGACCGTGAAAATTCAGGTTTGAAAGTCAGATTGGCTCAGCCGTGAATTTTAAAGTTGGAAAGCTCCGCTCGGCTGGGCCGCAAAACTCAGCTTGAAGTAGGTTTTTCTTGACCGTAAAATATCATGCTCGAAGCTCGGAACTTAGTTTGAGTTTCCGTAAAATGTAGGCTCGAAGCTCGGGTCGTTGGACATTTCTAAAATTTCAGGCTCGAAGCTCGGCTGGTTGGCGTAAAATTTCAAGTCTCGAAGCTAGGCTCTGCTCAGGTCCTAAAGAGCAGGCTCGAAGCTCGTCTTGTTGGCATAAATTTTGAAAGCAGGCTCGAAGCTCGGCTCAGTTCGGACTTTAAAATAGCAGGCTCGAAGCTCGGCTCGTTCGGATTTCTAAAAGCAGGCTTAAAGCTCGGCTCGTGGCTTCTAAACTCAGGCTCGAGCTGGCTCGTTATAATTTCTGAAAGCAGCTCGAAGCTCGGCTCGTTGGGATTTCCGTAAACTCAGGCTCGAAGCTCGGCTCGTCGGGTCTGGGGAGGCGGGCTGCCTCGATAAAATTTCAGGCTTGAAGCTCTGCTGGCTCGACCGCAAAATCAGGCTCGAAGCTCGGCTCGTTGAGCAAATCTCCTCGCGGCCGGCTCGAAGCTCGGCTAAAGTTGGGAATCCTAAAAGCCGCTTCGAAAAATCTCAGGATGTGTCTAGAAGCAGGATCGGCTGGTTGTGATTTCTAAAAGCAGGCTCGAACACTCGGCTGGTTCAGATCTTCAAAAGCAGGCTCGAAGCTCGGCTCGTTTGTATTTCTAAAAGCAGGCTTGAATGTCGGTTCGCCGTTTCTCAGACTGATGTTCGCTTAAAGCCCGGCTCTGAATCTCGGCTTTTTTTCCAAACCCGGCTCGATTTCCCAGGCCCGAAGCTCGCAACCTTGAGATTTCTGAAAGCAGGCTCGAAGCTCCTCTTGTTCGGATTTCTAAAAGCAGGCTCGAAGCTCGGCTCGTTGGGATTTCTAAAAGCAGGCTCGAAGCTCGGATCGTTGGGATCTCTAAAAGCAGGCTCGGCTGGTTGAGATTTCTAAAAGCGGGCTTGAAGCTCGGCTCGTTCATATTTCTAAAAGCAGGCTCGAAGCTCGGCTCATTTGAATTTCTAAAAGCAGGCTTGAATCTCGGCTCGTTGGGATTTCTAAAAGCAGGCTCGAAGCTCGGCTCGTTGGGATTTCTAAAAGCAGGCTCGAAGCTCGGCTCGTTGGGATTTCTAAAATCAGGCTTGAAGCTCGGCTCTTTGGGATTTCTAAAAGCTATCTAGAAGCTCGGCTAGTTGGGATTTCTAGAAGCAGGCTCGAAGCTCGGATCGTTGGGATCTCTAAAACCGGGCTCGGCTGGTTGGGATTTCTAAAAGCAGGCTCGAACATCTTCTCGGTTCGATTTCTAGAAGCAGGCTCGAATGTCGGCTTTTTGGAATTTCTAAAAGCAGGCTCGAAGCTCGGCTGGTTGGGATTTCTAAAAGCAGGCTCGAAGCTCGGCTCGTTGGAATTTCTAAAAGCAGGCTCGAAGCTCGGCTCGTTGAGATTTCTAAAAGCAGGCTCGAAGCTCGGCTCGTTGGAATTTCTAAAAGCAGGCTCGAAGCTCGGCTCGTTGGGATTTCTAAAGTCAGGCTCGAAGCTCGGCTCTGTGAGATTTCTAAAAGCAGGCTCGAAGCTCGGCTTGTTGGGATTTTTGAAAGCAGGCTCGAAGCTCGGCTCGTTCGGATTTCAAAAAGCAGGCTCGAAGCTCGGCTCGTTGGGATTTCTAAAAGCAGGCTCGAAGCTCGGCTCGTTATAATTTCTGAAAGCAGGCTCGAAGCTCGGCTCGTTGGGATTTCTAAAAGCAGGCTCGAAGCTCGGCTCGTTGGAATCTCTAAAAGCAGGCTCGAAGCTCGGCTGTTGGGATTTCTAAAAGCAGGCTCGAAGCTCGGCTGGTTGGGATTTCTAAAAGCAGGCTCGAAGCTCGGCTCGTTGGGATCTCTAAAAGCAGGCTCGAAGCTCGGCTGGTTGGGATTTCTAAAAGCAGGCTCGAAGCTCGGATCGTTGGGATCTCTAAAAGCAGGATCGGCTGGCTGTGATTTCTAAAAGCAGGCTCGAAACTCGGCTCGTTCAGATTTTCAAAAGCAGGCTCGAAGCTCGGCTCGTTTGGATTTCTAAAAGCAGGCTTGAATGTCGGTTCGTTGGGATTTCTAAAAGCAGGCTCGAAGCTCGGCTCGTTGGAATTTCTAAAAGCAGGCTCGAAGTTCGGTTCTTTCGGATTTCTAAAAGCAGGCTCGAAGCTCGGATCGTTGGGATCTCTAAAAGCAGGCTCGGCTGGTTGAGATTTCTAAAAGCGGGCTCGAAGCTCCTCTTGTTCGGATTTCTAAAAGCAGGCTCGAAGCTCGGCTCGTTGGGATTTCTAAAAGCAGGCTCGAAGCTCGGCTCGTTGGGATTTCTAAAAGCAGGCTCGAAGCTCGGCTCGTTGGGATTTCTAAAAGCAGGCTCGAAGCTCGGCTCGTTGGGATTTCTAAAAGCAGGCTCGAAGCTCGGCTCGTTGGGATTTCTAAAAGCAGGCTCGAACTCGGCTCGTCAGATGCTTGGCTCTGACCTAAAACACTCGAAGCTCGGCTCGTTTGGATTTCTAAAAGCAGGCTCGAAGTCGGCTCGTTGGGATCTCTAAAGCAGGTTCAGCTCGGCTAGGATTGGGTTTTCTAAAAGCAGGCTCGAAGCTCGGCTCGGTTCGGATCTCGAAAGGCCATGCTCCAAGCTCGGCTTTTTGGGATTTAAAAAGCAGGCTCGAAGCTCGGCTTGAGACTTCTAAAAGCAGGCTCGAAGCTCCTCTTGTTCGATTTCTAAAATCAGGCTCGAAGCTGGGTCGGTTGGTGAATTTTTGGAATCAGGTTCGAGCTCGGCTCTTGGTTCAAAAAGCTCGCTGGTTGAGATTTCTTAAAGCAGCTCAGCTCGGCTCGTCCGTATTTCTAAAAGCAGGCGTGAAGCTCGGCTCATTTCCTTAAAAATCAGGCTCGAAGCTCGGCTCGGTTGAATTTCTAAAAGCAGGCTTGAAGCTCGGCTCTTTGAGATTTCTAAAGCAGGCTCGAAGCTCGGCTTCGCTTGCGCGTTTGAAATTACGCCGCGAAGCCCGTCAGCTTCAAGTGCTTAAATCCAGGCTTCGCTTCGGCTTTCAATTCAGCGGAGGCTGTTTTAGCCTCTTTACTATGTGTGGAAAAGACCATGTACACTTTAGCTGTCTGCGCCATGAAGAACCATCTGTCCGTTTTTCGACGCTTTTAATGGATCATTGGTTGTTTGACTTGTTCGTATTTGTTTAATTTTTCGATTCGACAACCTGTTCGTTCAAGCAATACCTTAAACCCGCCACAAACCGTCGAGCAAAGTCATAAAGCTGTCCGCTGCTATTATCGTTAGTTCATTTCAATCAAATTTTGTCAGCTTCAGAACTTTCAATAAAACCTATAATGATTGATAGTCGAGAGTCAGAGCCATAAAGTCTGTTGCCTTCGCTTGGACCGGTCTGTTTTTTTTCTTTCGGGGTTCTAGGTCTGTCGGTATGTGTAGGTACTTGTGACGTTGAGTTTACACTGAGCTCTACTTAAGGCAATTTCGTGCATTGCCAATAATTGTGCGCAACAGGGTTTGTCTGTTTTTAGTTTGAAACAATATTGTTCTGCCACGTCATATCGGTCATAGATCGTGGTTTAATGTTTGCGCATTTTTTCAATGCCATGACAAAAAATGAATTGGTCAGAGGTTTCGTTCGAATTGTAAAGCTATCTTCAAATTTAAGAACTGATATTTTTTTCGTATTCGGCAAAAATTTATTAAATTTGGTTAACCCTAACTCGGATTCAAGAAGCAGTAGCCATAAAGAACATGGTTCAAGACAAT
>JASANE010007017.1:0-13998 GCA_030248225.1 Trileptium ribeirensis
TCGAGCGTTGTAAAGAGAAATGTCGTCTCACGTTTTGTTTTAATTTCTTATAACATCATTTCCCAATTACTAAAGCTAAAACGAAAACAATACCAAGCTACAAAAATCAGCTTAGAGTCAGGCGATAATGACTGAGTGTCAATAGCTTTAAATATGACATTATGTTCCTAGAATCGCAGTGAAAGACACTACCACGAAAAACATACATATCCTTGCGTTGCGTAAACTGGTACGGAAATGAGTGAAACAGATACCAACAGAATTGCATTTTCCGCAATATTTTAAATTAAATTTGCTTAATTCCAAATGACTCAGTAGTTGTTACATATACAACGACAAAACAAACTACACAAATAATTTTAAAAACAGCTATAATTTATTAGTATCATAAAGGTAGTCTTCGTGTTATGTAGTCGCGCCCCCCCACGTAAAGCCAGCACTAAATGGAGAACCGAGCCGCCGGTAACCTACAAATAAATAAAAACAAGCATAACATTCTTCTAACACGTCGTACTACTATGCATCCACACGTTTTTGTGAAGGTCACGCCAAAACTACACAGGCGAATATCGATGGCATAGCAGTTAGCGATTACTAACTAAAATAAAAATAGAACAGGAAACAGCCTTGCTGTACGAAAAATTTTTTGATAGCAAGTTCGGTTGTCGAAAAGCAAGCAACCGTACCGAACTTTCTGTACGAGTCTGACCACTTGTTCCTTAAAATAAATGTGTCACAGCAGGTTATAGGTCAACGCGTTACATTAATAAAAATCATTACATAATATGTGTACCTTGCAGAGTAGTTTATACTTTTTGTCTTTTTAAGAGCCGTTTGGAAACGTTCGTAGCATCGAAAGCCGCAGTTTATCTAATGCATATTCTACTCTCATAACGGTCTACTTTCCAGCACTTTTACAGTGTAATTCGACATGTTAAGACTGAAAATTTACATGAATTTGTACACTAAAAATAAAACAAAAAGATACTTTTAAATAGAATTACAGCATCTTCAGTATGACCTGCGGCACGCACTCTGACAGAAGAAGGAGCAATGTAATAATTTAACGACTATGGTAGAAATACTAGAAAAACCTTCGTGGCGCGTAATTTACTACTATCAGACTATCATCACACTAAACCACTCGTCTATCGCCGCAATGAGAAGACCTAATGATACATAATATTATTGGTATAAAGCGACATTATTTGTTAACAGCAGTATTTGATTGTTTGCTACTGTTTGTACAGCGCATATATAGGTTTGGCACATAAATTTAAACTCTATGTATAAAGAATGGTATCTATCGGGGAAGACGAATACACTAAGAACTTAATGGAAATTATATTTTGAAGTATGGCCAATCTGTGGGACATTGCTTAGTGTGTGCGGCGAGGATGAGACCTGTTAAAATTAGAAAACTTTATCTATTTTCAATTTTATGTATATAGAAATTGGCGAAAAATCCAAAAAAGTATTCTAAAAGAGTGAAAAAATTTACTGCATAGCTGCTAATTTCACAAAGTCGAGTGGCGTAATGGAATTTACCACTACTCCCGCATCGTAGGTCGGTCGCCGCTTTTTCAGGGCGATTCGACGACAACTTCCAGACTAAAAATTAGGCCCTTTGTTATTTCATAGTAATATATTAAAAACATGTTAAGTCTCACGAGCTGAGTAGGCTTGCTATACCATTGCCAAGTAACGGTAGGATAATGATTGTGTCATATACACACAAAATCCGAAAACAATGTCACAGCCGTCGAAAGTTTAATTTTAATGTTTTGCGCATTTACATAAAGTTATGCTGCTGTATCGATAATATATATTTATAAGCCACGTTACAAAGTCAACCTAGTTCAAAGCAAAAACTGTTTTACAGCATTTTAAGTATTTGAAAACCCAGGCTTTTAGTAAGTCATCACCAGCAAATATTTTATTTTACATTATTTTTACCAACGAGTCTCAAGTATTCATATTACATCAGTGCTTTGCTAAGTTCTATATTTTTCATTATCGTCCTTTATGAATGGTTGACTTTAGAGACCCCGTGTTACATACACGTCAATCGAAAATGCCCAAGATGCAATATTACTACTACAGTGCATTGATTTATTCTAAATTCTGACCTTATAATCTTGCACCGTTTTTTCGTCGTTCATCTGTTTACCCGCAAATATTAAGCGCTGCTGAGCAGGAGGAATGCCTTCTTTTTCTTCTACCTACAAGATACTACAAAATTACGCTATGCTCAACATTTATAGATTACGCCAATATAATAATGATGCAAAATATTAAAATTTGAATTTTTGGCTATATTTTAGCATCGAGATATCATTGTTATTAAAATTATAATCGAATAAACCAATTCTTGAAGCCAATTTAACTGACCCAAACATACTACAACAATGTAATATGTAGAACGTGCGAGATTCACTGTCGCATTACAAGTGAGAGGATACGTTGCATACAGGGTTCAATAGAACAATAATTTAAAAATAAGCCAAAATTTTGGTCATTCGCCTGTTAATTTCGAACAAGAATATATACAACGAGATTAGTCAGGGACCTTAAGGGTAATGTGAAACTTCGATAATACGGCGCACAGTTGAAATCGATTACATGGTCTGCGAACTGCGAATAATCTGAGAGCGATTATCAAACAAACTGATCAATAAAAAATTTATTGTTACAGATCTTATAGAATGCCTCCAAAATTACATAAGGCTAGTTTAAGTCGATGAACGTACAACTACATGTTTGTTACCTGTTACTGCTTCAAACATTAACAGGTCAAACATTGTTATTCGCGAACTCGATTATTGGACATGTGAATTCCCGATCTACATAGTATCCGTTGCAATTGTGTTGATACAACACCGCACCAACATGAAAAACCACAAAATTTAAATTTAAATGCCTGCTTCTGATCAGCACAAATATATAGTTAACGTGGTGCACAGGGACAAAAGTGGATATAACAAAAACTATTTTTGCAAAAACAGCTAACTTGAAAAATTATGACCGACAATTCACGTATATAACTATGATTTCAATGCCAAACCAATTTCACACTACGTACTACTGGTCCCGGAAAATCTCATGCTACATGGTGCACATTACCCGGCCAGTCCAGAGGTCTCCGAATATTCGGGGAAAGCCATGTTCATTCACGAAGAAATTTCAAAGTGGATGAATAAATTTTGCTTAAAAATGCTAAATATTTATATATTTTCATGTATTTTTACAGTCGCATAAGTATTTTTAACATTTGAAATAGTGGTAATGTTTTAAAACAATTTGCATACAGAAAACACAACCTTAGAGACATAAAAAATTTCTAAATTCAGTTGAAAATAAGGGTTTCGGCCGATTCGAGGGATGGACATGGTGAAGATTTGGAAAATGCGGGTCCCCCACCCATCCATTGTGGACAGGCTGAATTACTGCGTCGACAGACAATGAACATTACACAAGGTCGGCGTACTAGATGTTCGTGGCGACCTTTGGGTTCCCACCGTTTAAGAAATATTTTGCAACGTGTTTCCTTAACAATTAAGAAATATTTCTTTTAAGAAATATTTTCCTTAACAATGGTTAGTTTAACAATTTTATGTGGCGATTATGCAAATTTGTTGGACGTCAATCGTGAGTTAAGCGATTTCAAGAGTAATATTATATTTCACATTACCACAGCAAAATCATTTTTTTCTACTTGGTGATGCTGGCGGTCTAGAATTTATCGCATTTTGGTTCAACCTGGTGGGAAGGTCTCTGGTTCTTTTCCTTCGCAAAATTTCGTTTTCCGCCTTGTTACTTTAATACATTATTTTCACCGGTGATGCACACCAGTTCGAGCAAAAATGAATAATATTTGTGTAAAATACTTCCCCAAGCTAAATTATTGATAAATCCCGAAAAATTTAGCGCTCTGTGAATCTTATTCTGTGTCTATTCGTCATGAACCCATGTATACATTATCTAAAACAAAAACTAAGGAAAACGCAAAAGATACGTTGAACCATTAACATCTGGATTTGCAGGACGGACGGTGTGCTAGCCCAGTCCACCAGTTTGTTGTTCGATAATTTGAGTGATATGCTCGAATTAAAATATAATTTTGGTCGCGTAAAACGAAGGTAAAATTTTAAATAAACACCCTTAGCCCCTGCTTTTTATCACCTTAGTTGATTGATTAAAACATTTTAATTTTGTATCCATAATATCGGCCAAACATTCAAAAAACTATTATGTTAGTTAATGGTTGTTATTTGCTAGGGTAAATCCAACGGTAATTATTGCCACATTTATATATTTTGTTTCCAAAACCCGTATACCTGTTTGGGCTTCAAGCTAAATATAAGGATCTTATTTCCAAAGATAAAACAAAAATCTCCTTCAAACCTGAAGCCGGCTCTAATACCGAAAATTATGCCAATGGCCTTAGTTTGGGACGAACAGGACAAAACTTGGGGCTGGAGATCCCTAAATCTAAAAAAGTTTACAATTTTGCGTTTTTCAATTATACAAAACACAAAAGAGATTTAAAATTGAATCTAAAACGATTCTGACACATCTACATGTGAGGTTTTACTTAACACTGACGTAGAAATGCGTCATGAGTTGGCAAAGCACAGTAGGGAAACGTACTAATGTTTAAAAACATTCCAGGCAACATTAACGGAGCTTCTGTGACAGTTAATGAACTATGTACATAGAGATCCTATATTTATCTTAAACAACACTACTATGCTATGGTTGACAAATGTTTGAAATATAATACTGATGATATTTTATGATGCTATCAAATCCTGAAGAAAATCGAGTAAAACGACTAAATGTATGCCAATTTTCAGATAGCACCTGATATAAAATTTTTACGTGAAAGTAAAATGAAAGTGTTTGACTTAAAATTAAAATTTTCAAACCACCTTACCTTTTCTTTAATTCGCTCAACTTTGTCAGTCGGTTCAATGTCTAGCTCGATTTCTTTCCCAGTCAGTGTTTTCACCTTTATTAACATTGTTACTACGTTCACAGCACTGATTTATATGCAAAAACTAAATAATGTGCAACAAAAACACAAAGAACATTTCGTTGCACTATGTTATTTGGTACATATCGCCTGCCACTGGCCCCAGAGCATATAAACCTTTAAGGGCCGGACGTTATACCGTTAGAAAATTCAGCTAAGGGTCGGATTCGACACCCACAAAAAAATTAAAATGAATACCATTCGAAATTGAAACACACAACCCTATGACGCACTAACGACAATGTCCTCGTTCGATGTACAATTTACAACGGAACACAAGGCAAATGTAACCTATAGTTTAACACTTCCTGGACAACTTAAGCGGGACAAAATTTTTAGGTACTGACATACACATCGAATAAATAATTGGAACAAAATTTTAATGCTGTATTTTTGGGAGACATAATGTATGTCGAAGGTAACACACTCAATAACATTTAAGCCCTGATTTTACAACTGTCAAAACTGATTTCACATGAAATATTAAGATGTCAATAATTAAACAATGCACAGCCAAGATCTAAACTATGACACCAGTGTTATCTGTATTCTATCCCAGACTTCAACAGCAAATACCAGCAGCCGAAGCATTGTGTTTTCAGCATCTTGCTCGCATAGTGATTAACAAAAGCTGAAATTCAAGGATCCTAACATTACCCAAATCTGACACATTCATAATGCAACATTTCCAAAAATTTTTTACCAAAAATCAGCAAGATAAAACACTGCCGAAATTTCAAATGCCGCAGTAGACTTTTGTTTAAATATGCCTATTAATTTTGCCAGCAGTTGAAAACGCACAGACGACCAAAAGAAATTTTCAATTAACAGAAACAGTAAAACATACTGCACAAAGTGCACCCGACAACACCATACTTAAGATAAAATGTAGATTTTGTAAAATATATCTGAGTCGCCGAATGCGAATTCTAGCGCTGCAACGTTGACACGATCAGCCTCTCATGATAAGAGATAAGACAAAGATACATTATTAAGCTTCGCCATAACTGTCTGTTACTGCGGCGTATAACTTGGTTAATATATAGCTTAATTATATAACCTATCCCTTGTCAATATATTCAAGACAGACATGTTTAAATATCACATTATAAAAACTATAAACCAAGGCGCCAGTCACTACTAGTGATGGTCAAGGATATACGAACATCAGACATTGTATCCGGAGTTATTCGTTGTCGGGATATGAGTTATCCTGACATTCCACTTGGCCATTATATGCTATATTTCGAATGTTTGCAACAGCTGTAGCTTCGGAACCTTACCGGTGGACGCTGCTAAATACTGCACTTTGTTGATCTATTACTTTTGCACAAGTACAAATAATTTATGTGATTGTTAGTGCCACACGCGCATTCGTTTGCGTTGCTTCTGTAATAATTACTCAAGATATGTTAAAAGTTAGCATTAGCGTTTCCAGCAATAACAAATGCAATCAGTGACGATTCTAGATCGTCCCCCAGAACCTAGGACGACACACCCACCCCTGCACTTTCTAACCCTGATAGGCGGAAATAAAATGCAGGCCATGTCGTTCTCGATTACTAAGCCTATGCCGTAGTCTTAGCCTAAGCTAAAGTCTTTATGTGAGACATACACTGAGCCTAAGCCTAAGTCGGGGGCTCTCGCCCCCGCTCTAAACTGTTCTTTTTTCTAACGTACCGCCCCTCAGATTTACTTGGGCCACATTCATAATGCAACATTCCCAAAAGTTTTTGCACCAACAATCAATAAAATAAAACACTGCCGACAGTTAAAAATTCAGCCCGCTTCCCAAAGTTGGTTGTGCTTAGTGATCACATTTTATGAATTTTTTCACCATATATTGTTTTTAATCATCGGCACATATTGTTAAGAAAATTTGTGTTTTCTGCTCCATGCATCAGGGTTACTCAACCTCTAGTCTTAGACCAAAATCAAGCCGAGTATTGTTGTTTGCGTTTATAACATGGTAACTGCTAAAGAGATCTGATAAAATTTTCACATGTGAAGGACCTGAGCTGCTTCAACTGCAGGCCTAATATCTAGCCCATAATAACCTTTATAAAAAGCTGAATGAGAGAGCAAAAATAACCAATTTTGTCTCATAGTGTATGTTTAAGCATCACATTTGTTACTCTAGCTTGAGGATGATTGGCAGCATTTGTTACAAATTTTGACAGTCGGCTGAGACCTATCACATCATATCATTGATATGTTTCTAACATTACCTAACCTATGGAATAGACAGCCCATATCAAAAAGAAATATTTTTTACCAAAGTTCGTGCATATTTCGATGTTATAATGGCTGTGGAATAACTGTCTCTATTTGGCACAATTTTTAAAGTGCTTAAGTCTGTGACAGGCGCGGACTGTTGATTTCATACCGGCATTTCAGATATAGTACCGAAATGCCTATCGTCGATATGTTTCTAACATCGTGCAACCTACGGAATAGACATCCCATATCCAAAATCAATAAAGATCCGCGTATATTTCGCCGTTACATTCGCTTTGGAATAGTTGACTCTATTTGGCTAAAAAAATTATGTGCTTGTGTAAATCTGTGAAAACGTGCAGCTCTGATTACACAGCAAGATTTCCGACATGGCTGCGAAATAAGAGGCGAAATTATTTTCCGTACCAGAACCGACCAATCTTCCAGTTTCATCTGGCTAATCAATATTTAAATAGATGTGGTTAAACCTAACGGCCTCAGCGCAACATCTAGTAATATTATATGCGCCGAATGCCATGAATTCTCCGTAATAAAGATGCGCGAGTTTTCATTAACACAGAAGTGTAAATTCCTCGTGCAGCGGGTAAAAATTCTGGGCTATAGGAACTAAGTTTCATTGTCCGAGAAAAATAGAGCAAACGCATATTTCAATCAGCTCGATGTGGATTTACTACTGTGCGTGAGTTGGGATCGTTTAGGGAATGTCGGCTAACTTGATAACAAACAATGGTAAACGTAAGTTTAAGCGAAGCCACAAAGAAATCTAGGATCGAACTTTGGGCACATCTCAACTTTAGACACCGAAAGTTATACCGTTAAAAACAGCTTAGAGCGGGGGTTCGGAACTTTAGTACATGGCTCATGTAGGGACCTTATCTTACGCTGACTTAGTATATCGAGAATTCTATCTTCGTGTTGGGTTATGTATATACATTTCTTAAAGTTTAAAAACAATTTTTCGGTAAAAGACGCGGAAAATAATTTCGATGTAACATTGAAAATACCGAGTACCCGGGCAGCAGACTTCTGTATCCGAGCACTAGTGCCCATGCTTAGTACAAAATCCTTGCTTGTCGGTTATACGTAATAACATCAAAAAATTTAGCTGGTATGACATAATCCATTCATTATACAGCAGTAAACATGTATATACATCACGGCTGGGCGACCAGCGGCGTTCGCGTCCGTCAACAGCTTTCCCAGCGGGATAGTCTTCAGCCTCTGGGTTCACCGACATTGCCCAAACGCAGCGCCGATGCATTGATTGTTTGCGAATAAACATAAAAATACCTCGATGTCGCCGTGCGGGTAAGCTTTTCGGAAACTATAAAAAAACTTTGCTGTCTGAAATTCGACATACATTTCTTCTGAATACGTTTTCCAAGTATTGAGCAACGCCATGTTAGGGCTGGAAGGCAAATACGCGGTATGCTGTACCCATAGACTAAATCCTCTCATGCCGGCTAGGTCCAAATGAATTTAACGCACGGTGCAAATCGTTGTTTTCTGAGTTTGTCGATTGTAGTACGTTTGAACGTGCGTTGTTATTCGCTACGTTGCGAGGCTCCTTAAAGAACTGAGCAACAACTCACAGATAGATCAGTGGTTTGCGTAGACAAGTTTCACCCCTACGTTCCTAGTTCGATGTTTGGCACAGCCTTTAGGTTTGTTAAACATTCCACGACACAAAAATTCCGGCATGAAAGGGTTGTCTTAGCCTTTGGTGTGTATATATATAAAGACGACTGCTCACACATCTTGGAATGATATCTTTTATATCCAAAATCATGGCACTAAATAACTTTACTGTACAATACGTTAAATATACCAAGTGCCTCGGGGCGAATTCCCAACTACCGCGAAAATTCCACTTTATTTAATGCTAGTTTCAAAACAAAACTGAGAATAAACAAAAAAGAATTCATCTGGGAGACTAGCAACGTAATAAACCAACGTATATTAACCGCCACAAGATATCACTCAAAACATGGAAATTCATTTGGACCGTCGTTGTCACACCTTCAGCTTATAAATAAATAATAGTAGTAAAAACACAAATAGGGGACCACATCGTCGCTACAAAATAGTATAATAGGTTATCCTTCTTTTATGTAAAAGTTGTAAATTTGGTACAAAAATTACGCGATTGCTCCAATTTAGTGCACCAAAAGTCCAACGGTATTTAGGAATATAGTGATTTCCAAATGCACTACATACTTGATATTAAAAATGAGCAGCTACACACTGAATATCAATGAATTTACAGTAGAATTTATCACTACAATGAAAGCGATACAGCGGTTCTAAATGAAGTGTGAACTACAATGGAAACCAAAATGTCAATTACTTGAAAATTCGGTGACAATTTAAAAAATAATATAACCATACGTGGTCAAAGATGGGACTCAGGGCGTCAACCTACCGTGGATGGGCCCTCTTCCCGCGGAGCTTCCCCGATCACCCTGGAAGGTAGTGTGATCCAACGGAGGATTCGCACCGCCCTTCCCCCGCGCCGAAATCGCCCGAAAAATTATGACAAGAGGCACAAATTTCACGAAATTAGGATTGGCAAAAGTTGGAGGAAATTGGTAGAGTGCCAAAAATTTTGAATATGAGTTCTAAAATATTTCAAAAATTTATTCCCCCTGACGACCTGCCCCTGGGATTTCGAAGCTCGCCCATTTATGACAAAACCTCGCTCGCTCGTTTATGAAAAGATAACTCGCTAAATGCTAGAGCATGAAGCGGACCGTCTCAAGGTTTAATGTGTTGCATATTACAATGCTTAAATGCATAAAGGTAATGTAAAATACAAGTTTGTCCTTAATCATCCCTTTCA
Source organism: Trileptium ribeirensis (assembly GCA_030248225.1). Classification (NCBI taxonomy): domain Eukaryota; kingdom Metazoa; phylum Nematoda; class Enoplea; order Enoplida; family Thoracostomopsidae; genus Trileptium; species Trileptium ribeirensis. Next base: position 10,113 of record JASANE010007017.1, read on the forward strand.
CTGTTGACGACTAGATGTGTCTGAACATTACCGGTTAACACGGGAAACACATCAAATCTGCTTTCCTCCAAGGCAAAGAAAAACATCAAATTAATTAACTGGCTTGCTTCTACACAACAGGTCATCAAAGAAATTTCTGTCGGCTGAGCGTAATCATCTGTAGAATAACGTACACAGCGGTTAACACAATATATGTAGTAATTGATCGCTAATAGACGTACTAATAAATTAAATGAACCGCTAAACACGATCAGAAATTTTGATGACATATACGCAGTATATACGCCAGAAAAGTCAACCTTTTACTTCCAAACTTATATGTAAAAATTATTCAAGAAACGGATGCAGTCGCGGAAGTCCGCCTGCAGGAAAAAACTGTATCCGTTCATGCTGGTTTTGATGGTCGCAAGTTATATGAAAGAAAACCATATAAAAAACTAATTTTTGTTCAATGCTCTGCTGGTATTTATAAAACGTGGATGCTACGTAATGGCAACCTGTGACGCCATTTCAAGTAAAAGTGGATATTAAAATTTGTGCATTGACTTTCACTCACTCTGTTGGCATGCAAGTGCAAAAACTACGATCACGCAGTTAGAGACTATAAACTTTTAACTCGCCCATATAAATTCACAAATTAAATTATCTATGCCGGTAAATCCTAGTTTTACAAATATCAGAATTTATTTATTAAAAACAGCAAAAATTTTCAAATTATTCTTGACAGCTTTCCACTTTCGATTTATTGAAACTTATACAACATTAAAACTAGAGGTTCCGCTGGGGCAGTATGGATATCAAGAACACTATTGACTAGTAAATTAATTATATGTATACAATAATGATTGAACTGGCTTAAGAAAATCCACAGCACAATACGGCTATGTGGTGTACAAATTACTATAAAATTACAACTGAGAGTTATCAGATATGTTCACTAATAGGTTAAAATCCAAAACATTTATGAAACAATCATGGAGGTATTTACGGCATAGTTACATTAACTGCCAAAAATGACTGTCGCTGGCACGCGACTCGCTCGAAATAATTTGTTCTAATAATACTATTATTAATTTAAATAGTGTCGAAATCTCGTCCCAACCACTAGCTTTTGTTGAAGGTAGTTAGCCGAAAAATTGGTCGGTTATGTAACTAATTTCGATGTTAACGAAGGTTTAAGAAAGCCAAAACATACAATCATAATAAAATATGTTAACATGTGCAGCTTACATATGTGTAGTTGATTTGTACATAATTATTATGAACGTATTTTCATTTAAGCGTTTTATCAGACAAGCGAGATCTCTGGTCTCGGAATATGTACATATACATGACCTGTAATAATTTGTGCACGAATAGGTAACAATTTTTATATTGAAATAATTATATCGCAGGATATTTTATCATAATGGAGAAGGAATGAATTTTCACGAAAGTTTTGCAGGAAATTGCAGAAATAATACAAGCAATTAACAGTAAAAATCTAAAATTTCATTAAATTACATCATAAATTATGGTCGTCAAAACAAACTATCGTATGCATAATTATTAACATTATGAGTTATAAAATGGATATTCTAATATGCCTAAAAAGGAATAGATGTCTCTGCGACGAGGAACGATTGATTATCTGATCAAAACGCCTAACCTATTCCAATGAATCCCACTTTTTTCAATACTAGCGAGCGCATCCAACGAGCCTAACAGTCTAAATCCTATAAAGTCATTATGAAAACAAGTTATGGCAAATACAGTGTACAAAATCCTACTGTAACAAAGTATGAAGCTACACATCAATATGATCAGAACCATCATGAAACTGGCCTTCTCGATAGAATCGAGTTCCACAATAACCACATGCATGATTACCTGGCTTATCCTGAAATACAATATGAAGAAACAATAGTTCCTTAAATAAAATGACCTATTATAAGAGACAGGAATATCAATATTGAAAAAGTTAGTTCATACAGTCTCTACCACAAATGTTCGATGTTCGTTCCACACATTTGTGTGATGTTCGTTCGAAATGCATATTTTTTGTTTGAACCGTGTTCGACTGGCTGGACGAATGTGTTCAACATCGGTTCGACAAAAAATATGCATTTCGAAACGAAACATAAATGTGTGGAACGAACATCGAACTCTGTGGTAGAATTATGAACTTTGACTTTTTTCAATATTGTTATGTCTATAATAGGTCATTTTATTTAAGGAACATTGTTTCTTCATATTGTATTTTAGGATAAGCCAGGTAACCCGGTGCATGTGGTTATTGTGGAACTCAATTCTTAAGTCGAGAAAAGGCCAGTTTTCATGATCGTTCTGATAATATTGATGTGTATGCTTTTGTTTTACAGTAGGATTTTGTACACTGTGTATTTGCCATAAGTTGTTTTTCATAATGACTTTATAGGATTTAGACTGTTAGGCTCGTTGGATAGCTTCGTATTGAAAAAAGTGGGTACACTGGAATAGGGTTAGGCGTTTTGATACAAATAATCAATCGTTATAGTGACATCTATCTTTAGGCGTCTCAATCTCATTTTTATAACTCATAATGTTAATAATTATGCATTGCATTGTTTTAGCGACCAATTTATGATGTAATTTAATGAAATTTTCATATTTTAATTGCTTGTATTATTTCTCAATTTCCTGCAAAACTTTCGTGAAAATCATCCTTCTCCATTATGATAAAATATATACGATAATTATTTCGAATATGAAAATTGTTACTATTCGTGCACAAATTATTACAGGTCATGTATATTAGCCTCCGAGACCAGAGTCTCGTGTGATAAAACGCTTAAATGAAAATACGTTACATAATAATTATGTACAAATCGACTACACATAACTCCACATGTTAACATATTTTATTATGATTGTATGTTTTGGCTTTCTTAAACCTTCGGTTAACATCAAAAATAAGTTGCGTAACCGACCAATTTTTGCGTCCCTAGACAAAAGCTCATCGTTACGAGAACGAGATTTCGACACTATTTAAATTGAGAATCAATCGTATTATTCAGAACAATTATTTCAAGCGGTGGCGTGCCACGACGGTAGTCATTTTGGCAGTTAATGTAACTATGCCGTAAATACCTCATGATTGTTTCCATAAATGTTTTGGATTTTGACCTATTAGTGAACATATCTAGAATAACTCTCAGTTGTAATTTTATACAGTAATTTGTCCACGCCAAAAAACTATATATCAAATTTTTCTTAAGCCAGTTCAATCATTATTGTACTATTCGGTAATTTTACTAGTCAAATAGTGTTCTTGATATCCCCACTAGTTTTAATGTTGTATAAGTTTTCAATAAATCGAAAGTGGAAAGCTGTCAAGATAATTTGAAAATTTTTGCTGTTTTTAATAGAATAAATTTTCGATATTGTTGTAAAACTAGGATTTACCGGCAAGACCATAGAGATAATTTAATTTTGTGATTTTATATGGGCGAGATTTTTATAGTCTCTAACTGCGTGATCGTTTTTGCACTTGCATGCCAAAGCGGTAATGAAAGTCAATGCACAAATTTTAATATCACTTTTACTTGAAAATAGCAGTCACATTGCCGTACATTAGCATCCACGTTTTTTGAATACCACAGAGCATTGAACAAAACATAGTTTTACTATATATGGTTTTCTTTCATAACTTGCCGCGACCATGCAAAAGATGAACGGATACAGTTTTTGTAGCGGACTTCCGCGAGGTGCCATGCCATTTTTCTTGAATATTTTTACATATAAGTTTGGAAGTAAAAGTTGACTTTTCTGACATATACTGCGTCTATGTAGTCAAAATTTCTATTAATAGTTTAGCGGTTTGCGTAATTTATTAGTACGTATTTTCAGCGATGCGATTCCTACCATA
>JASANE010007019.1:0-40927 GCA_030248225.1 Trileptium ribeirensis
GCGCGGTGGACACAATTCAATTGCTTGCTGACTAGATGTTTCTTTAAAGAAATTGACAAAAGAAATTCCATGTTTCTATGGAAATTGAATAAAGATACCATGGGAATTTCCGTGCAGTTTCTTACTGGGCACGGCAATTTTATGAAACATTTGAAAAACTCTTAAGATTGAAGACAATGGACAAGTGTAGAAGGTGTGGTAAAGATTTGGAGACTGCAAACATTTGACTTTTGAATGCAGTAAACTAAGAGATTTAAGATTGAAATTCTTTGGGCATGGAATTTTGGATAGCTCCCAGTCCCAAGGTCATCAATTAAAGTTGACCCAACTAATATGTTTCTGGAATACGATAAGATTTTAGATTCTTTAAACAGATTGGGGTGCTGGAAAGAAACCTAGGATCTAATCAGATTACATTAACCCCTCCTGCTGTCATTCATTCATTCATTAGCAGTTTTTTATATTGCGTTAAAATATGCGGGGTTTTGTGATTTGGCCAAAAATCTGCAAATTATTCCCTGCTGTACTAATTTAGGTTTTACAAAATTATCCACGTTGTCAATAATTAATCGCTAAATTATTCATATTTGACGTTTATCTGACTGTAAGATAACTTTAGTTTCCACACAGATAGACCTCTCCACAGGACAAAATTTCACCTGTGGAGCCACCAGCTGCAATTGGGTGGAACCAGATATAGCTGGGGGAAACCGTAGCCCATGTTAACTGGGGGTATTGGGTCCTCAGTCCAAAATTCCTGTTTTGAAGATACAGTGAAAATTTTGGTACCACTCGACTCAGCTCGACGGGCTGAGTTAGAAAATATGTCAGTTTTACGATGAAAATTTTTTTGATTTTTCTGGGTTCCCAAAGGTTCTTGCCTCAACTCGTCAAGCTGAAGCTAATGATACCGAAATTTCCGCTGTATCTTCAAACTGACCATTTTCGTGCTGGGCGATTATATGAAATAACCGTGTAATTATGTATTTTATCGCGTTTACAACATGTATATCGTTGTTTTTGTTGCACGTTTATTATTTATATAACTATTGACATATTTTTGTAGGTCTCTTCATTTTACTTTGGTTTTTTTATGAATAGTGTAAATTTAAGCAGTAATATTGAGTTTTGTTATACTTTTGCTTGGTATAGCAATTAGTATTAGCGTCACCTTATGGGAGAAGCCAATAAAGATAATATTTAAATTAATAGAAAGTTCTATTTTTAGAACAAATTTATTTAGAGCGAGTCGCGAGCGAGCGACATACATTTTTGGGGGGTACTGTATATTAATGGGTCGATTTCAAATTTTAATTACCACCAGGTATATATTGATTCACATCTAATTACATGTAGATTTTATGATAATTTATAACAACTCAAGTTCTGCGAGTTGATAATTTGTTTATAACATTGGTCTGTCGACAAAATCGTTTAGGTTTTGTGGTATTGACCGTTGAACGCCTTGTATTAAAACAGTTTTTTTCGTTGAAGTATAATGAAATGACGGTTTTACGTCGTTATGTTGAGTATAACTATCTTGTACAACATTTCGTTGGCGATCAAAATTTTTAACAGTTAGCACTGATTGTGGATACAATCAGTGCACTTTGAGAGTTACACTGTTATACCACATCTTATTAATTCAGTAATTAAGAGACGCAAGAAATCTGAGTAAATTATGATATAGATAGATATTGCGTCTTTGTTATAAATTATTGTCGGACCGGATATGATAAAGTGTGACTAGCTAATAAGCTTATTTTTGCATAGCAATGGATATTGTAGTGACAGTTATTGACTGACTTGTAGTTGTGGCATAATTTTTATTTTTCTCACGTGTGTTATCGGTTTGTTTTTATAAACTTGTATTTTCGCGCATCTGAGTATCAGCTATATTTTTTGCGATTTTGCGGTGTATAATTTTGTATAATAGAATGCTAGAATGCAGTATATGGGATCCTTTAGACCTGTTTAGCTGGGATGGGCTCTGCGTTGGCAGCCATGGCGGGCAAATTTGGGAGGGCAAAGAAAGTGCAAAATTCAAACAAGGTGGGCTACAAATTTTGTTATTTTGAGGTGAATGTAATGAAGTTCAACTGCGCTTATGTTAAGTGATAGCTGGCAACTTATTAAAAGAACGTAAGTTTTAGTCTATTTTATTTCCAAAAATAGTCATGTTAAAAATCTCTGACAAGGGATGTGTTAGTGAAATGAAGAGAAACCAAATTTACATTGATGTTTCTCATTAAGGGAATTTCGTCTTTTTTACGTATTTTCCCGATTTTGGAGTCAGAATTAAAAAAATCGAAACGTTATGTTGAGGAGCCTCACTTCTCGTTTTTGCCTAAATTCATGTCTAGCTTAAATAATCGCAGAGGAGAAGTATTTTGAATGGTCAAAAACCCTATTTTTGGATCAAATTGTGTCCCAGGAGCCCAAATTTTGATTGCAGCTCATGTTTGAAGCCCTTTAATTTTTTTGAGCAGCATAATTTCGCTGTTAGCTCCTGTTTGAAGCACAGAAGCTTATTTTGGCTGGGCAAATCAGTGTGAGGGTGACAGATACTAGGTCGGTGAAAGTTAGGTTTATTTTGGTCAGCCCAACAATGATTTTGGCTCTTATAGCCCACCAAAATACTATAATTTACCCCAAAATGGCCAAATTTCGCTGTCAGCTGCTTTTTGAAGCCCTTAAATTAATTTTGGCTTAGAAAATTGGTGTTTGGGTGACAGTTACTAAGTCGGAGTAAGTCAAGTTTATTTTGAATTGAAGCCATTAAATTAATTTTGGTAATAATTGTTTGCGTACACTTGAAACTATATTTTTGGCTCCTTTTATTCTCCTGATATCCTAATTTACCCCATACTAACCAAATTCCGCGGATATAACTGTTGGATTTTGGCTCTTGTAGCCAAAGATAGTACTAACGAGCTTCATTCGTTTTCTAGGAAAAATGCCACACTAGTAAGGAAAAATGCCCTTCACGGGAATGGAAAAGAAACCCCTGAAAAATATTATTGGGAAAATGATGCGTGTTTAATTGGCCATGTGAAACAGGGTTATCGGTGAAAGATGTTCTTGCACTAATAATGAAATACCGAGGTAATGCGTTACGTTAATGGTTTTGCTTTGAAAAATGTATTTATTTGCTTAATGGACTAGCGACATGACATTGGTCGCTGCGGTGGAAAAATGGTCTATTATTTTCAATTTAGCATGATGTAGTATCAATTATTGCATATATGTTGGGCTTGGTGTACTAACTACTGCACAAGGACATTGTGTTGGAAAAATGCGTTTTTAGTACAAAAAAAATTGCGTTCAAGATAGGAAAAATTTTGTAACTAGTGGCTAGATTACCCTTGATTATGTTCTCTTATCTTTCACTTTATCACAAACCAGTAATTGATTGATGTGCATGGTAATGTTTACAAAAACCGCAACAGTAGTGTAGAAGGAGTCGAGCGCTTGGTGTGTACATATTTACATACGAATTGCCTCAGTCGATGAAATGCCTGTGTACTACTCAAGGAATATTACTTTAATTTTGTAGTGTAGACAGAAGCGGTGGTAGTACTGTAGACGTGAATATTCAGGTTCACTTCCACTGAATCGAGTAAGTTCTAGGTAGTGAAACGAAAATATTCCAGTGAAATTACGTTATCTCATAAAGTACATTAAGATTATTAAAGTAGGCTGTTGACTTTATGTTGATTCTGATGTAGTATTTCATAATATTTATTTGGCTTTTGAAAATGTATTCAGAAGCTTTATTTGTTATATTTGTTGTTATGTGTTAAAAACCTGTGTTGCTATTTTACATATTTTTCAGGCTTTCGAGTGTTTTATCTCTTTTGTGTCAAGACATTTTTTAAATCACGCGATCATTGTTAATTACGTTAAGACTTGAATTTGTTTTGACTTTTTGCCTTTAGTGGAAGAGATACGTCTTTTAAATACCAGCCCGAAAATAATTGAAAATAGGATTCAGCTCTGTTTTCAGTTTTTGCATTAACTTCGGTCAGGCAAATTGGTATATGCTCCTGTAGTGTCTACGTTATTTAATTTCCGCAAAATGATATATTCATCCATTAAGTAACGGCAATAGATCGCAGTTTGTTCGTACTGCGAAGGTTTGTGTTTGGAGCGCATATTATATAAAGGCGTATTCACAGGCTCAGAATTTGAACAAATTTTGATCAAAATTTGACGGTGATTTTTAAATGAAAATTGCGATATTTCAAAATTTGAGCTCAAACTTTTTCAGGTAATACATCTCGTCCATGATTGGCTACAAGAATATTCATGAAAAGTTTAAACTGTGTTCACACGTTTAAACTTACCAAAAGTTCAAAAAGATGCTTTCAAAATTTGAGCTCAAATTTTGATCAAAATTAGAGCAAAAAGTTTGAGCGTATGAACACGCGTTAAGTTTTCAGAAAGTGAAATGTCACTGACGCACTCGACCACTATTACACTGTCTGTTTAAGTTTCCTGTTAACATTACTATACACATCGATTACTGGTTTGGTGATAAAGTGAAAGATAGGTGACATCATCAATCCATCCATGTGTAATCTATCCACTAGTTTGAACAATTTTCTATCTTAATTGCAAGGTTTTTCGTGCTCAAAATGCAATTTCCCACCGCAATGTCTTTGTACAATGCAATACATCAGGTCCAAAAACACCATAGAACATCGCACTAAATTGAAAACAAAGAATTTTTCCGCCGCAACGACCAACGATATAATGTCCAGTTTACTAAGCAAATAAATACATTTTTTTCAAAGCAAAACCATTGCTTAACGCATTACTTCGGTATTTCATTATTCGTGTAAGAGCTTTTCACCGACAATCCTGTTTCACATAGCCAATTAAGCACGTATTATTAACATATTTTTCCACAGGGGTTTCTAATTTCTTTGCCAGTAAGGGCTGTTTTTCCAAGTAGTATAATTACACGTCTAGTATTTTTTAATTATCCGTGGCAAAGCAGAGCTCCTAGGTCCCTGGAGCACAGTTTGCGGGGCGGTAAGCTCCGTCATTAACGACAACTTACATATGTATTTTTCTTATATCGCTGGCATCAATCTTTAGAATCTGTATACATTATTTTAGCTAACGGCCGACACAGATCAAAATGTCCGTAACGGTGCCGAATTACTCGACAATCTGCTTAAAGTAAGCTTTATTTCTTCACTAATGCAGCATTCACATATAGATGTGCGCTCACTGAACATCGTGACCAGTATAGTCCTAACCATCTTTACGTAATTATTTTGTTACAATAGTTATAACCATTGTTACACGGTGTGTGGCAATGATCATAACCATTGTTGTACAGTTTTTGGCGTTGGTCATAGTCACTGATACACAGTTTCAGTTTGTGGCATTGGTCATAACAATTGACAAAGTTTGTGAAAATAGTCATATTGTTATACAGTTACAATATGAATTAAGTGCTTATAAAATCGAACCCAAACGAAATCAAATGAAATCGTAATCGATCGATTTTCGGTTAAACGAAATTCGTTAAATTAAACGCAAACTAACATTTTTATTCGCTATTCGCAGGATTATCGCGGGTGTTTCTTTTATGCAGACCAAGACTCGTCGCCACTTTGCAGTAACTGATCATCTAGGATTGACGGTATCTATGAGACTTGCGTTGTAGTTAGCAAGACGACGATGAACAAAAGCAGAAACACGCTGATATCCGGCGCGTAAAAGAAACAATTAGGAAAACGGCAAGGCACACCAATACGGGTAAACTTATTTTTGAAGCACATCAACTGCTTAGTAAGTCACATAGAAGGGTCGAAATATTGCTATCGGCGCAGAGCCAAACAGTTACAACTAGAACTAAGTGCAAATAAAGTCTAGTGCAAACGAAATAAAAATAATGGTATCGCAATAATGGTATTATTGAATGACATTCATTTAAACGAAATTTCTTAAATTAAACGCAAACTATTTTGATTAATAGCAAACGTTCGTTTTTTGTTGTATTAGAACTTGATTAAATTTCTCGTTTAAAAGAACGACCGAAAATGAACGTAATTTTCTTCAATTTTTGCGCAGTTAATTCTGAATGCATTTGTACAAACCTTTCGAAGTCACGCATTGTGCTGTCCTGCATTATTGATTCGAACAATTGTATGTATATACCTGGTGAACGTTAAAATCCAAAAACATTTTTGTAATAATTCATAATGTTATTATTTTTAAATTTGATACGTTGACTCTTTTTAGGACATTGTGATTGCAAGCGATACGTTTGATTTACCCGAGTTTGTTTCATTGTTAGGAGAACGAATTTACACAAAGCACCCAAATACTCGGATGTTCCTGATTTCTTGGGTAAATTACTATTTCTGATTCAGAGTTTCTGGTATGTCTAAATCTTATACCGTAACTTGTCTCAGATGACTTTGAGTGGAGCAGCCAAATCCATATTCTGCTTGAAAATGTTATGGTGATTTGCTCTATATTGACCGGTGTGTGCGTTACAACACGATTGTCGTTAGTTTAGCATAATCGTCTGAAGAAGAGTATGGTACTTGTGATGTGTCTGTATGCCGTAACTTCGATAATGTGGCAGAGAAAACTTTAAGGTAGAACCTGAGTTCTGGGTATCAAAGTATTATAGATAAATTTTTGATCGATCTGGCACGAATGTAAGGAAAACCTGTCGTTTTTGCAACATCAGCGGTATTTTTTGATTGTATTTCGGCTATTTAATATTAGGTGAGTTATTGATTTGCTTAGTAAACTGGACATTATATCGTTGGTCGTTGCGGCGGAAAAATTCTTTGTTTTCAATTTAGTGCGATGTTCTATGGTGTTTTTGGACCTGATGTATTGCATTGTACAAAGACATTGCGGTGGGAAATTGCATTTTGAGCACCAAAAATCTTGCAATTAAGAGATAAAATCGTTCAAACTAGTGGATAGATTACACATGGATGATATTGATGATGTCACCTATCTTTCACTTTATCACCAAACCAGTAATCGATGTGTATAGTAATGTTAACAGGAAGCTTAAAACAGACAGTGTAATAGTGGTCGAGTGCGTCAGTGACATTTCACTTTCTGAAAACTTAACGCGTGTTCATATGTCTTAACTTTTTGCTCAATTTTGATCAAAAATTTGAGCTCAAATTTTGAAGCATCTTTTTGAACTTTTGGTAAGTTTAAACTGTGTTCACACGAGCAACAGTGTAACTGAACGAGCACCACAATGAGACAGTCTACTTATTGCTTGCATGATGACGATTCCAGATTAAAAACTCCGGTATCATCTAACAAGGGTTTACACTAGAGTGTTGGAATGATCTTCTCTTATGCACTCTTGGTAACATCAAGAGTACATTAGGGAAAGTATGACGCTTCCCTGCATTCTCATGTTAACCCGTGTTTGACGGTTTTCGGTCTGATCCTGCCCCCCCTAGTTTTTGGGGGGTCGTCTTGCACAGACCCCACCCCAGTTTCTGGGGGGATAGCTCGGACCCCCCACTTTTGAGTGGGGTAGCTGGGACCATGCAATTCTTGGGTGGGGTACCGGTGCGGGTTCGAGTTCCCCCACCCAGAAATTGTGGGGAGACCTAGATACCGTCCAGTTTTTGATGGCTCAAAAACTTGGGGTATCTAGGTCCCCCCAATTTCTGGTTAGAGTAACTCGAACCCCCACCGATACCCCAATCAGAAATTGAGGGTCCGAGCTACCCCTTCCAAAAACTGGCGGGGGGAGGGGTCCGAGCTATTATCCTGAAACTGGGGGTCTGTGCAAGGCGACCTCCCTAAAAAATTGGGGTGGGGATGATCAGGCCGAAAAACAATCAAACCCGGGTTACCATGTGAGTGCAGGAAAGTGTCATACTTTTCCCTAATGTACTTCCCAGAAATTGGAGGGTCTGAGCTACCCCACCCAAAAACTGGGGGGAGGGGCTTCGAGCTACCCCCATAAAAAGGGAAGGGTCTGTGCATGAAGACCGCCACTAAAAACTGGGGGGGGGGAGTAAGGCTGAAAGCACCCGCATCATCAAAAACGGGTTAACATGTGAGTACAGGTAAGTTACATACTCTTCCTTAATGCACCTTTGGTAAGATGTAGAGTACTATGCTGAGCCCTTTAGTGTATAACATTTATACAGACGTAACAGCGCATATTTCGAAAAAATGAGCTAACCCTCTTTGTCGTACGGCGTACTTTTGGATGTGCATTGTTACTCGCTTACTTTACTTGGTTTCTTAAGAAGCCTAGCAACATCGCCTAAGCAGCGTAGTGGCAAGCGTGCTCAGAGCCAAATATCCAAGTTCATTTCAACATCGATGCAAAAGGTTGTTCAAATACATATACGTTAATTCACACAAGAAAGGGTTGAGTCTTCTTATCATTTATTCTTTAACTTGACAGTAGCGCAAAAGGTATTTGAATTAGCTTAAGCTATTACGAATCCCGTTCAATTATCATTTTAACGTGACGTGTACACGAAATATTAATTTTGATATGTATATATGTCGATATGAAGCATTAACTTAATGTGGCTGACCAAAGCTTTACTTCTTGCGATGATGTTAGCTGCTAAAACATTTTAGGTTAGACGTTTCGTAACGATAAGAATGGTTATAGTATTTTTAATTTGTAAAATATGAAAATACATTGAGTAGGTGTCTAATTACTTCATTAGGAACTTTTAGGATCCATTAACGATTCAAATCAATTCTACACCAGAAGCTGGACAGAACATCAGGTTAGAATATAACAGCTGTGATATTTATACTTGTTTTGACATTAGTATTTGGGTATATACATCACATTTTAGATTAAATAAAAGCAATTAACAGTGATTTTAAACCCATATATCACATCAAACATTAATTCGGAGATAGCTGCTTCGGTTTTCTGACAAGAGTGCGATTATTCCGTATAAGAAATTGCCAAAATATACTCAGTCTGTATATGCTTATGATAGTAGTTTTCTCCTAAGGAATTCAACGTATTACGTGCACACCTTCAAAATCCACCTTTCACAGTAGCTAGTTTAACCATCGAAAACTGGCTTTATAATTAGATTGCATAGATTGGTGTTTGTAATAGTTTTTAATTAGATTTAAATTATATAGATAGAATATTTCAGGTGCCTGTTACCCCATCGGTCAAACCATATTACCAAGCATAAAACCAGTGTTGCTCTGTTCACCTAAGAAAACATTTTAGGTTCATAGGTGGCACGCGTATGGTTGTATTACTAAAAAACTAAAAAATAAAGATATCTATCTAGAAGCAGAATTGACTGTGCCACTGCCATCGGTAAGACTAACAATACAGTAATTTTGCATTAAAAAGTTACCCTAGGTAAAACTAATTCAGTGGAATTTTTCTTTAATCATTCTAGTTTTTTAAACTAGAATCTCCATTCACCAAAAATTTATAGATACTGCCATCTGCAACATAGCAATTACAGTAGTTATTGAATTTCTATTTCAAATTTTATTTCAAATGTAAGATACACTTTAAATAAAACTTCAAACCAAAATTTGAAATAATATCAAAGCTACATTAGTTTACTTAGCTAATGTTTGGGACGTACGTTTGCATTTCTAATTCATAATTTTTATTAAAAATACCTATAGTTCAGAGTTGTGGGCCGAAATTTTTTCCACTTAAATCAGTATTTAGTCAGGCTTAGCAATTGGAAACCTATTCATCTGTTCGATGAACAATGCTATTTTGCAAGCTAAAATGCGAATTTAGCTTCTATCATTTGTAACTTGTAGCTCTCCGATTTAGCATGAAACTTTTACAGAACTTTTTTCTTTGACAGAGTTATTAGTTTTATAAGGATTTGAAGGTCATAATATATATTTAACTGAAAGAAATGGCAAACAGTAACGTATCCAAAGAGGGTGTGGCGAAACGACGGGGAATCAGCCTCCATTCCGTCAAAAATAAGTTGGGCCATCGAAAAACTGAACAATAAAAAATATGAAAGGTGTTACAACAATTTGATGATCAATGATGGGTCGAGGTCCGAGTTTCCTCCCCCGGCGTCAAAAATTTTATGTATTCGTCAGTCATTGTAACACGAGGAATCTGAGTCGCCAATGACTGCGACATGATCCATATGATTGAATTTTTATCAGTATAAGTATATGTCATATATAATATGGTATATAAATATTTGGTAATTACTGTTCTAACAAATATAATGAATAAAATTTTAAGTAGGTTCGGTTGTATGAAACTAGCAAAATATTGTCGAATTTCCTATAACGGTGTCGTTTTGACATGTTTCTCCGTTGATAGATTAACACCAAACAAACTTTGGAACCAGGAACTTGTTTAATCAGGCTCCGTTTGCAGATTCAAATGGAAATTGCGCCTAGAAATTCTAATATCTAACAGCAAAATGGAAGCAAATATATATAATAAGACACGCGATACATTGGTTTTGTTGGACGTAGAACTTTTAGAGCAAACTAATTTCGTTTTGCTATTAACCCTTTAATCACAGCATTTGATAGACAATATACCAATTCAAGTTTCAAAGCGTTGTACTATATAATTAAATTCGCCATATACTGCACGATGGCAGTTGTCGTACACTTGTTTTATGGTGAGCCTTTAAAAATCTGGACAAAACTTGTGAACTAGTTCAATGCATAACGTGACTTTCATTTGAGCGTTCTGAGTTCGATACATGGCAGCAACCTGTAATTGTTGATGACACTTGAAATATAATATTAATTAAGGACGTGAAGGAACCCTTTAAGGCTTGCAGTTGTTGTTGACGTAAAATGTTAATCAAGACTTGATATATACCACTTAACTTAATCAAAATTTAGTATAAACCTGTTTATCTCTTTAACGCCTGTAATTGTTCAACAACACCCAATTACGGTTTGAAGCGTTGTACTAATTAAATTCCACCTGTATATACCGCACGATTTGTTGCTCGGTCGCTATGTGAGGAACACAAAAGATTCGAGCAATAGTCGTGAAATAGCTCAATAGTTAGCGAACGTTACTGTCACGACTTTGGCTTCGATGCCTCGCAACTGTTCGTGGGTACTCTAAATGCAGATTAATTCAGGACAGAAAGGGTTAATCAAAATTTAGTATACCACATGTTTAATAAACAGCTATATTATCTTAGAAGAACTTTTCCGATCCAAAGTCGATTTGGGTCATTTTGAATTAGTAATGGTAGTTTCCATCCCACTCTTTTCTAATTCTGGTATAATTTGGTCTACCGATTGGAGCTTTGCGGCACGGGGTCTTTCATAGAATCTCCCATCTCGAAATTTGTGAATTTGAAAGGTATAGAGAAAGTTTTGGTACCATCTGTCTTAGCTGTAGCTCTGCAGTGCAGAAAGTACCCTTTTCGGAAAAATGTAGGGCAAAAATTTTTTAGACTTTTACGGATCCCAAAGTCGCCCTCGGTACTCAAAATTGTCGGAAGTTTTTTCTCGATAAATAAGTAATTTTACCATTCGAACACTGTTGGTTAGTTAGTTGAAAGGTGGTAAACTCAGCTTAATCGGTTCACGGATTAACGACAAAGCCTTAGGCTAAGGCTTAGGGTTAGGATTTCACCTAGATAGATAGATATTCATAAATTAATTGATAATTAAAGCCTAGGTAGGTTTATAATAAGAACCCATTTTAGCACCCCACATCAAAAACCAAAATTACTCCAAAACCTTCGTATGAATCCTAATAATCTCACAGCTTGTAATGATTGAAGCTCATTATTTTACATTGTTTTGCCTAGGATTTCATCTGAATGACACTAACTACTTAATCCGTGAATTGATTAAGCTGACTTTACCATAATTCAACTCATCCCGTCAACGCGCTTCGAATGATAGGTAAAGTATTTATTTATCGAGAAAAAATTTTTGAAAATTTTAGGTGCCACGTAAACAATTTGGAATCCAATTGGGAACGCAAAAAATGAAATAAATTTGTGCTAAATTTTGTCGAAATGGCTATTTTCTGAACCGCCTCGTCTGTGCTGGACTAGTATTCTAGGAAAGATTCATTTCTAATTCTTGTGAGATTTATTCCATCGGCATGAAGTTCCAAGTTTTATTACAGTTTAATTATTGCGATCACTGACCTTACCGTACAATTTTGTTCAATATTATAATAATAATTTTCTTCGCGGTCTATATTTTCCTATTTTCTAAAAATTATCAGTTTCTTCAGCCCTACTTGTACTTGAAAACACTATATATACTAGTAAAACTTAAGAAATTACATAAAGTGAGTGGAGTAATAGGCAAAATATTTTATATTGTATTTATGTATGCAATTGTTGCATTGTTACAATTGGATATCACATATGTAATTGTTTATGTGTGATTAATTTATAATAAGTATCAAGTTCTAGATATTTTGATGGCAAATCCACCTTACAAAGAGCTAGCTAGTTAAATAAATTAGCGATTTAATTAGTAATTTAATTTGTAATCAGTGACATAGAAAAACCCTGTGTGCAATTTTTTCATTTGTCAGCACTTTGAAAATTTTCCAAATTTTAGCTAATTAATGATTAATTTGATTAAGCCCGGGGCAGATTTGATCCCGACCCCCCAGGGGAGGCGGGGGGAGCCCCGGGAGGCGCCCTGACTTTCAGGCGACCAGCTCGTTTGGTTGTTCGCGTCGGCCAGGAAGATCTTTGTGAACCCGTAACCACCGCTCCCAGCTCCAACAACTACTTGCTTTGTTAGTGGTCACAGCGTGGCCTCGATGATCGGGTCCCCCGCACGCGTCAAAGTGCCGGCTTCATCTCATCCTGATCCCAAATCTAACCCAAGTACCCTTAAATTTCCTATCTCACCACCCAAAAACCCTATAATGTTCGGCCCGGCTAATTGTTCATCCCTGATCCCATTACTATGTTGTGGCTTCAGAGTAAATTAAAAAAAACTGTTTATTAACAACTCATGAATTATTACGTAAACGAAACTAGGCTTTAATGCGGGAATGTTCACCGTTTAAATATATTGGAACCGCCTACACTTTATGATGCAATTGTTACATCAGAAACTGTTATGATCACGTAACCGTATTATAGTTACAAGGCCAGTACAACGTAATGGGTATTACGTCAGATTTTATGTCATTCTTTCATTATTCTGTCCACGACACCTCCCCACCAAGTTAGACATCGCTGCCCCCTAATGACAATCGGGACACAGCACGGGACGTTGGTTTCGTTGGGACCGTCTTCAGTTGTGCCGCCGGTATTCGTCTCCGATGGGATGTCGTGGGTTGGGTCATTTAGGCGCCCGCGGCTGATTCGGTGCCTTGGCACCAACCCCGCATCTCGACCTTGATGGAGACTCAACGGCTTCAGTTATTCGAGATTCCTCCCCTGGGTCTTCATCTTCTTGGGAACCGTGATGCGGACGCAGTTGATCGACGTGGCGGCGCCAGGTTGGGCCTTTAGGAAAAACCCGGATGCTGATGCTTCGAGGACCAAAGACTTTGGTCACAATGGCAGGCACCCATCGAGGGTTTTTGTCCCGTCGCAGCCCGCAGTACAGCGCGTAGCATGGTGTTCCCAGCTTGTAAATTGCCTTGACGGAAGAGTCCTTACCTGAAGTTTGGTTGGCCTGTTGACATTGTCGTCCTTGAGCAGAGTGTGGCGGCGAAGGTACCAGTGTATCGATTCGGGTTCGGAGTTGACGGCCATTGAGTAGTTCGCTTGGCGATAGTCCGGAAACCAGGGGGCTCCGCCGATATTGCATCAGGAACTCCTGAACCGCTTGCTAGACTTGATTTCCTCAGCGCTTTCTTGAAGGTTTGAACCAAGCGGTCCGCCGCACCGTTGGTTTATAGATGGTACGGCGCTGCCGATAGATGTATAATACCGCTTCGTTGACACCAACTTTGGAATTCGTCTGACTTGAAAGTCGAGGCGTTGTCAGTGACAATGGTGTGGGGAAAACCGAAATGGGCCAAATCGACCATTAATTCAATTGTTGCCCGTGTCGTAATCGGTCCTGTGGGATGGATACATGAATATTCGGAGTAGGCTTCCGCGAGAATGCGCCAGTTCGTTCCAAGAAAGTTAATGACATGGTCGAGGTGAAGTCGGCTCCAAGACTTTTCTGGTAGCATCCATGGGTGAATTTGCGACTTCGGCGGTTTGTTCTGATGTTCGGCACACGTTATACATTGTTGACTGATATTGAGGATGTCGATGTCTATACGCAGCCAGTACACGGCGGATCGTGCCAGTCGGTTCATCCGCTGGACGCCAAAATGACCGTGGTGCAGCAATTCGAGAACCTCGGATCGCAAAGCCATTGGGATGACGAAACGGTTACCGTAGAAGAGGCAGCCATCAGCCACGGCCAGGGAGTTAGAGTGTCATCGGAAATCTTGGGTGGTATAGCAAAAGTCCGAACCACCACTCGACTGTCCTTCTCGGGGCCACCTTCTATAGTCTACCGCATTACCAGAGGTAGAACCGTACCAGCGGCTGTTGCCTTGACAACCACCATACTGTCGGTTGGTTGTAGTTGCCTGCCAATGCTGTGGATTGTGCAGACAGTATCGAGGTCGTCTGTGCACTCCTTCTCGTCGAACCTGATATCCTCGCTTGCTGAGAGACGACTCTATGCGTCCCCGTTCCCGTGATCCGCTGTTTTGCGAAATTCGATCTCATAGTCATACTGATAGTGTTGCCCATCACGCTAGACGATTTGCAGCCAAGGCCGGTGTGGCCTTGTCGGGACCAAACATGGCGATGAGGGGCTTGTGGTCTGTCACGAGGATAAATTTCCGCCCGTATAGGTACTGTTTGAACATGTGGAGAGCGAAAACTCTCGCCAACGCTTCTTTTTGGACCTGGCTGTATAGTTTCTGGGCTTCTGTGAGCGTCTTCGAAACGTTCGCCACCGGTCGCTCCGTTCCGTCTTGCATTCGATAGAAGGGCACCGCTCCAATACCAACGGTAGACGTATCACAGGAAATCCCAACTTCTTCGACGGCTCGAAATGGGTCAGCACCATTTCCTTCGCCAAAATTCGTTTGAGTGTATCGAAAGCCGATTGCTGTTCGGCCCCCCCACTGTCACGGGATGCCCCTTTTTCGCAGTCGATTCAATGGCTCCGTGATGGTCGCCAAATTGCGGATGAATTTGCCGTAGAACTGGATCGACCCCAAAAATGATTGTAATGAGGACAGATCGTGTGAGACCGGCATTTGCTGTACGCGTCGACCTTCGTTCCCTTCGAGATACCCGCTCGGGACAGCTTCACGCCTAGATATTCCACTTCAGGTTGGGCGAACTAACATTTTTCAAATCGACAACGCAATCCTTCTTCATCCAAGCGTAGTAGAAGGCCACGGAAATTAAAAAGATGGGCTGTGGCGTCTTCGCCGCTAACCAAATCGTCATCCAAATATACGGCCACTCCTTGGAGGTCGGCCGTTACCTGTTCCATAATTTGTTGAAAGTAGCCGGGGGCAGATTTGATCCCGAAGGGAAGGCGTTGTTGGAGGAGAACCCCGCGATGAGTGGTAAGAGCTAGCTTCCTTTGACTTTCAGGCGACAGCTCGATTTGGTTGTTCGCGTCGGCCAGGAAGATCTTTGTGAACCCGTAACCACCGCTCAGCTTCCAACAACTACTTGCTTTGTTTGTGGTCACAGTCGTCGCCTCGATGATCCTGGCGTCCGCATCGCCCGCAAGTACCCTTTGGGATTAATGGTTTCGGCCCGGCTTGATCTCATCCTGATCCCCAATTTGCTTTGTTGTGGCTTCAGAGTAAATAAAACAAAAGCTGTTTATTAACAAATCATGAATGATTACGTAAACGAAACTAGGCTTTAATGCGAGAATATATTGGAACCGCCTACACTTTCTGATGCAATTGCTACATCAGAAACTGTTATGATCACGTAACCGTATTATAGTTACATGTGTCAGTACGACGTAATCGGTATTACGTCAGATTTTATGTCATTCTTTCATTATTCTGGCCACGACACATAGCTAATTAATTACCTTATTACCATGTTTTTAACATCCTCGAATAGAACACCGGGGTGTAGTATACGCACCAAAATAATAGCTTTACACCAATTATTCAATGAAAAATAAGCAATTTTTGTTTGGAAATGTTAAAAATAGGCTAACACGCTTAACTAATAATTTAATGAATAAAAAATTAAATAAAACAAGTTTTGACAAAAACCATATCTCTTGCACCTGAAGGGTATTAGGCCTTTCAGACAAAAAATTTTTTACATCGGCCGAGTAGTTTTTGACGAGTTCGACGGACAGACGGTGTCGATTTTCCTCCTCTGACGAAAATAAAAAAGCTTTCTTCCGTTCAAATAGTCTGCTCTTAAACAGCAGTGATGCTAGCTCAGATGAACGGTTATGCTGCTAGTCAAAATCTTTGCAGGAACATAGGATCCGATGTCAAAGCTGGTCAACTACTGCTTTCGGAGCATACTCATATAGGCTCAGCCGAGCTGGCCCTTCTCTTATCAATGGGTGTTACCAAAGTCGACGTTTATGAACGCCCGACTGTCGCCGTTATGTCGGTTGGAAACGAGGTTCGTCTATCCTTAAGCGGTAATGAGCTATTTAGAGCTGATGTAGTCCGCGTTGTCAAAGTATTTCTTATTTACGTAGTCGTGATTAGCTTACATATAAGTTATTCGGTAAAATAGCAAATTTTTGTCACTTATACTGCGCCAGACAATTACTACAGGATATGTAAGATCACAGAACGCGGCTGTGTCTTTCAGTGATATGTGATTCTTAACTGTAAAAAATCTGAGTCAAATTTCGTTTAATTGAACCAGTCTTTGCCCGACTCCGTAAATGAGTCATATTACTGACTTAGTCTGAGCCTTGTCTCACTCAGCCTGAGTCAAAACTGTCTCATAAGGAGCCAAGATTTAACTCAATCGTAGTTGCTGAATCACATGTTTTAATTGAGACTAAGCTAAAGGAAAGCACGGCTCGACAGAGTCAAAAGTTCCAACATCAGATGTTTAGATTGTTGGAAAAAAGACGTGTGGGAAACTTATTTGACTTCTTTGATATCGATAAAAATTAAAATATTTGTGTTCAGAATTACATCGTTTGAAATCTAAAAATATAAAACGATTGGAAATCCACCTGTTTACATCGATGTATTGCATACTGAAAAATAGCTAACATTTGTGTAATTGGTTTTTCATGGGGTAATCACTTTCTACATAAGTAGTGCTTGTGAGAATTTTTGCTCAACTGCTTGTTTAGGTTCGTTGAATCGGAGTGAGCGAAGCGAAGATAATTTTTTTCTACTGCAAATTTGTGTGAGTTGGATTTCAACTTACTAGTCTAAGTTCGGGACTCACGCGTTCTAACAAACTCAGGCTTGTTTGGCAGGTAACTTTGGGTCCGGAGATAGTATTTAAGTCATAAGTGAGTTTTAAATTATACCGTTAGGCACGTTAAGCACCAACTGGGTTAGACATAACTGACTTATTCTAAGCTTGTTGTCAATCATAGAGTTACTGAGTAAGGTTTTTCGGATTTACTCAGCGATAAATTATCTCTGTCTTATTTAGAATTATAACTCCAGCCTATGTTACGTTTTAACTTAGGAGTATAAGTTAATCAAACTCTTTGCATAACGATGTCATCGGGTTTCAAACTTCTGAAACGATACAACTCAAGCTGAGTTAAATTTAATCCACGCAACTCTGCAATGCTGCGAGTAATGCGGAACTTACAAAATTAGTTTAATCTCTGCTTAGTAGAGACGAATATTTATTTATTTTAGTTCATCGAATACGTCCAACTGCAACGCAATAGTGCACCTGATTTTGTGTTTACAGTTGTTCAACTGAACTAAAAAATATCTCGGAAATGTGATTCCTGAAATTAGCACAATTTGTTACTATATGGGATAGCGCGATTTTCTGTTTTTCACCAAGAGCTGCGAACATGGCGGGAGGTCGGTTATCACCGTTGGGTGCATGCCTTATGCACAAGTTTATAACACAAGTCATACTCTTGACATTCCTACGGTACCAGCGGAGCATTTAGTCATACTAAAGAGTTATATATACTATATAGATGCGGTTGTGTTAATTTTTTTCAAATAACTTCCGTATTTTAGTATGTGACAATGAAAGGAATAGGAAACTGGAAGATTAACGTGGTTTGCCGGCATATAAATTAAACCAGCCATGTGTTTTTCTAGCTGATTGATTGGAGCTGGGGTCACCGCAGACATAAGGCTCCAAAGGTGCTTCCGTATGGCAAAACTCGTGACTCAAACCGCGTTTTGATTAGAAATTTGCTCAAAGAACAGGGTTTTAAAGCAGACGACGTTGGAATCACCAGCGATAAATGGTACGTGCTGAAATTAGTTAAAGTAACATATACAAGAAATAATTTCGGTTTCCCACATGAGGTACCATAGGAGCATATGCCAAGATTAGCAGTGCCATATCCCAAACAGCCTTGATCTATAATAAAAAACTTATAACAAACTGGTAGCGTCGTACCGATAATATATTTCGTCATTCTCGTTTGCCCACACATACTGCCTGGAAAGCTCCATTTTTTAAGATATTGGATACAATTTTAGTACCATTTCACCAGACTTATAGTTAGAAACATTTCCAGGTAGGGCACTGGATTTGCTAGGTGACGCACAGCTTCAACGCACCTTGCGCGCGTAAATCACAGATGCGCAAAGGGTGTAGGGCCCGTCCAAACCATATTTACCGCTTGCTGTCCCTAACTCGCCCGCCCCGCGCGCTGAATGTGTGCTGAACATTTTTAGGAAAATTGGCAATATTGGTTAAAATTTGTGGAAAATTTAGGAAATTTTGAATTTTCACACCCTACACCTTCCACCCTACCGCTACACGCGGACCGCACCGTCTAGGAATAATCTACTCACCTACCGTTGAGCAACATGTTTGAACTCGTGAACGCACCTGTATATATATATGTTTCCAACAAAATGTAAATACCAATACTGTGGATATATATTTTGAACGAAGCTTTTGATAGCGTCATAAAGTTCAAATCAACCAAAAGCAACACGATATTTTGCATTTTTGAAATGGGTTCTATAACCCTTTGGGTTAGAAATCCTAGGTTTCATCAACCATTAAGTCTCCTATCTTGCTGCAGTAGTTGGAGGCATTCGACAAATTGTAATAGTTAAACATAAGAAATTGTTCAAATTGAAAACCGGATGAATGCGCTTCACATGATAGTGTCGTTTTAATGTTTTCATTGGATTACGACTGCAAATCAAAATGCACACGTCAGAGCAACTAATTTCACTATCGAAAATTAATTTACCAATAATTAATTGCACTTAGATACTTACCTACTATTAATTTATATTGCACCGGCCTAGTTATTCCCGTCGATACTGCGCCTGTCAACCCAACGTAGCATGTCATTTGGTTAAGCCTCGTACCATTTTCTAATTTTAAATTTATCTTGCGGTACTATAAAATAGTTGAAAACGTATGTATGTTTTATCAAGAAAAGATAAAAGTTATTACCATTATTGGCGTTGAAAATCAATTCCAAACGGTATTGTGTTTATTTTGCTTTTTAGAATGCGTATTTGCACGAAAAATTTTGTAATGAACGCAGTGTCTGCGACACCATTACTTGTGCTGCATAGTATAGCCTTCCCACTATCATGCACTATGGTATGGTCGTGATTACACAGTGACCTGGTGGGCAACTTATAATGTAAACGCAGCATTAAAGCGTGCAGTAGTTTTGTTAGCAATATTTAATAAACTATAGCTACATAGCTTTTGTCACCTCTGTCAAGCTGTAACATTGTTTTCCGATTTTGTCTGATTATACAAAGTTGACATATATATATTAACAACTATTCATAAATTATCAGCATTCAAGCATAAGAAGATACATTCTTTTCATTTTTAACTGAGATATATTAATTGAGGATTGGTCCAATTTTTTGATAAACTTTTTTATACAAAACATAAACATCAATTTATATGCTTACCAATAATTCAGTTTATATACAGTAACAGTATCATTTCAAAGTCAAATTTGGAAAGGCACACTTTATTATCATAATATTAATTCATACAAATTGATTGCATGGTTACGCCTGCCATCATTCGACTATATTACACTTAAATATTGATACGAGCCTTGGACATACATGTACGACGTCTGAAGTCCCGGAGGTGGCGGGCTACCGGGAGAGGGAATCTTCAGTGGTGATAAATTTACGAAAATTTGTAGGACTAAAAATTTTTCTTAAATTTCTGCCAATTTTCCTTCAATTTTTGCGCATTTCCCTCAATTTTCGCCTACTTTTGCCTACAAGATTTTCCGTGGGTGGTATGGAGACTCAGTGGGTCAGGCTACGTCCCAGCGAGATCGGCGTTGAATCGAGGGGTGCCCAAGCTTCAGAGGAGATAATCCCCTCTCTCCTATACGCATGTATGGCCTAAAACTACTTGTAACTTGTAGGTACACGAATGTCACTTCTTCAAGCTCGCCTTAATGACCCTGATAAGTTATTTTTTTTAACATTTTGCACATAAAAACACAAAGAGAACCAAGGAACGCTGTCCTGCTTGCCCACTGACGGAGTATATTTTTAATCCTTTAACTCATGTAGTTGCATTGCTGTAACTCAATACAATACACCATAGGGTATTAACTACGTTCGTTGTTGTTATTCGCTCGCAACTCTAACGCAAACGACTCAGATCCGATTCTTCGCGCCAGCAACTGTTTGTTTAACGCTAGTTGAAACCCACAATAATTCAAATTAAAGTATACTGATCGTGTAATCCTGTAACAGGCCCGAGTAACCCTGAGGGGCATTAGGGTATAATGTTAGAAAAAATAACAGCTTATATCGAGGGGTTCTGGGATGGCTGCCACCCGACCTAGGCTTACGTTTAGTATATGTCTCTTAGGCTAACGTCTAGGCTTTACTACAACGGCAAGGCCTGCATTTTATTTACGCCCCTCGAGGTTACTTGGACCCTATAACTCATGTAGTTACTTGGTGCAACTTAATACAGTTATACACTGTAGTAACATTAACTCAGCCGCGTAGCATGCGCTTGTCTGCTCGCAGGACGTTCTTGTCGTGGCATTGGACGCTTGTCTCGAAATCCGAACTATATCATGAAGTAATGGGTCAAAAGAAAAAATTTTTTGCAGTAAACGAAAACGTCCTTTCAATGTTGTTTTGAGTGTTGTATGACTTTTAAATTCATTGAATTCATCTTAATTGTGTGCTTTCTGTGTTTTTTTGCATTATTTTAGCCGAGAGAAATTGCACATGTCTATCCGGAGTGCGTTTAATAAGTACGATATCCTTGTGTGTACTGGCGGCGTATCCATGTTCAAAACAGTAAGTCAATTACCGCTGGGTTTACTCCAGGTAATACCAAACATTAATTCAGCAATCCCTTTAGTTTAACACGTCTAGTTCCTGAATGCAAAGATGGATATTTCTACGTGTTCTTTTAAATGGTAGGCAACTATAACAGTCACCTAAGAATTTAAAACTTTGCGACAAATGCTATTTCAAGTAAGATACATCAAGAAACATGACAAGTTACAAATCAAAAGTTGTAAATCATATACCTTAAGATAATAATTCATCTTGTTTCTTGGTTACTGCACTAATGTAGCGTTTTAAATCTGACTACAACTTCTGAATCAATTGGCGAAAATACCTGATTTTTACCGTGACTGCGTTTAATAAGCATCAGTACATAATACAAAAAGCATTGGCCCAAGTAATCCATATTTCATTTTCCATGAGCAAGGGTTGATCGACTATTTTTGGACCAAAACAACTTGAAATTTGCTACCTCCGTTTATAAAATATGGTAACCGATTAATTGAAAAAAAATTCACAGTACAGGTGACCTGAGTTATTGCAATTGCAGGCCTACTCTCTCGACAACAGCAGCATTGTTAACTGAATACGAAAAGAGAAACAATTAGTTTTGTGCTCAAATATATTGCAAGATGTTAATACACCTTAAGAACTATTAGTGGTATATATATTTAGATTAAATGTTCACAGTGGGTATTGCTGTAAGTTGCATACTATATGGTCGATATTTTTCTAACATCGACCAAACAAGGGAACAGATAGCCAGAAACAATATTTTGGGACATGATTCGTGTCGCGCTATTGCAAAATCAATTTAATGTCTCAGAGCAGCATCTATTGTATGAGAAATGTTTAACAGTGTCCTCAAGAATTCCATATAAAGCATCAAAATAAAACTGCTCGTTTATTCTACACATAGCGCTTGTCAACTTCATTTCAAGGTGGTGGAATACTGGACCTAGTTTAAGTTCTACCTCAGCGACGCTGTTGTGATGCCTAAATATTACATCATATTACCACTGTGTCTTATAGACCCTAGGCCAGTCCAGACTTTACGGACGTCTGTCTCCTTTCACACATAGGGTTAAGTTTACCGTAAGCCCATTACCGACAAAACCTAATGCCTAGTACATGGTATGAAAATAGCTCCAGCTACGCTTCACTTAAAGAACTCTTGTATATCTTGGTCATGTGATTTAGTCATAGTACAGTTTTACGACGATATCGTATAAGCAAGTATTTTCAAAGTCTTTAGAAGTGGTAATTTTATGAAATATTAGGGTGTTCCAGGGATGTCATGAGAATATAATATTGTATTCCCATTCCGTTACCACGAAATTCGAAAACATTTACCACGATTTTCCATCAGTTTAGATATTGTTCCGCAGCCAAACAAACAAAATAACATACATATATGAAGCTAAATATTTAGAATCTTTACCTGCATTTGTTTCACATTTGTACTGAGCGTTCAGCAATGCTATCCACTATTGTCCGAGGTGAACTGAACTCCACTACTGAGCATTACTACACTCAATATCTTCAGCGACACGGAGGACGCATCGGTAGTGTCAGCTACGGGCGCAAGTTGCAGCTGTAAGATACAAACGTCTTGTCTGTCTGCCCAGACAGCATCTCAAGATGCTATATACGAACCTTGATCTAGCTATATATCTGCAATAGAGATTAAAAACGTGTCTCTCTGTACTGGTAGATGAGCTTAGATACAAACGTGTCTCTTGGCATAAAGTTTAGGTCACAACAGCCTGTCAAAATGCCTTTCAGCAAAGAATAATATCCAGCTTGGTTGAAAAACAGCAGTTATTTAGTAACGGAACGAGAATGTTTCATCTGTTAACTCTGGTAGATGTTATGATGTCGCTGCTAATTTCATTGAGCATTTAAGGGAATTTTCTGGCTGCAACGTGGTAGATATGATACCGGTCATAATTCTGTGCTAACTGAACCAAGAGATTGGTTTGAATCTTGGTCGCAGACCTCTTGCTGGAAGAACATGTATCTAGTTCCTCAGTTACTGTCAGCAACTTAGAGACTACGTTCTTATCTGGCAGCATTTACTGGGAGCCGTGGCCTATAAACCCTTTGGTGATGCGGATGCTTACATGTAGTGTAGATTTAACTACATGTAAAAGTAGTGAGTTTCAATTCGCCGCGGACCATAACTGACTATATGGCCTTCCATCATATGGCTACGCACACTACATTGTTGAAGGTCGGAAACAGTTTGTAGCCATTCACCCGGGAACGATTTTCAGTCTGGGGGGGGAAGCAAAGATAGTGATACAAAATGTATGTGTGCAAGTGAATTACGCCGCGCCTTTCATTTCATAGCGAATTTTTATACAAAAATGTAAAGTTTGGTCAAAAATACGGTTGAAAGTAATTGCTTTCTAGTGCGAGAAAGGTTAGTTTTAGAACAATTTTCGACATGATTTGCAACAAGAATAATTAAAAAAAATGGTTGGGGTTGAACCAAAAAAAAAGGGGGGGGGGTCGGGACCCCACAACCCCCCTGGCTACGCCCTTGACTGCTGGGTCATTTGATAACGGATCCAAGCCGGCCTCTCCCAGTTTGTTGACAGCCCCGTTAGAAAACTGATCTCTTCGGTGATGTCCCGCCGTCGGGCCCTCATTTGTTAAGAGCTGCGCCCCTGTTCGTAACTCCGCCACCACAAAATTTTTTACACTAGAATAGTGCAATACAGATATCAAAAATATCCAGCAGCCGATATCACCAGAAAACTGAAGAAACACACAGTAAGCCTAATAGATAGTAACTCAAATATGTCCAGCCAAAGGCAATTGACAATACATGTCGGCAGAAGGTTATGTGGTTACTCCTATGGTTGGGACCCTGACCCCCGAGGCCGAAAAGCCGCTACTCTGCTGTGGGTGGCCACCACTCCCCTGCGGCAGACCAGTTATTCTCCTGGCATTGCGGTGTGCCGGCAAGTACAACATTGACCATAACTCAACCGTTTTATAGGCGTACGCGAGCCAATTTTCATACTAAAGCAATAACAGAGAACTGAGAGTTTTCAGCGGTACCTAAAACTCGTCCAGGTTACTACAAGTCACCCAAAGATTTTCAGGGGGCATTAGTTATATAAGGGCCTGGGTCACTCACCCCTTCACCAGTTACCCTACTGGAACGCATCTAGTCTTTGTTTCTTGGACTTCATAGAGAAAGAGGGGATCTACAAAAGGGTTGGGTCTGCTCGCTCACCCATCATCAATTACAAACTAGAAACATTGATACGTCACTAAATGCTGGCCCCAAAGTTTACGGCACCAGTTAGGCAGAACATTAGGAAGACACTGATATATCAGGAGCGTAGCCAGAAATTTCGAACTGGGGGGGCACCAAGGATGGCTTTTTGGTGGTGCACAACGCTATGCGTTCAGAAATTCTTATTTTCAAAATTCGAACTGGGGGACCGAGCCAGAGCCAAAGTGGGGCACGGCTCTACGCGCCCCCCCCGGTAACGACGCTCTTGTGAAACATGCCCCATGCCGCCTTCCATCTCCCATTGTGAGTGGGATAACCTGCAATCAATTAAAAAATGTCTGTTCTCCCAAATTACATAGCCACGGCGCCGACCGCTGTAATTTGTTATTAATACTTAATTTAATAAATACATTTATTCACTGTAGCACACGGTAATAACTCCAAAACTTACATTGCTTGGTAGTGTTAGTTCCAGTTACTAAAAAAGAAACACAGCAGTAAGCAAGTAGGTAATAAGTAAGTTTACAAAATGTTTAATAAAAACAAATAAAAAACGCAGAAAACGAGCGAATGATGTCACTTCAAATAAATGGTGGAATGTACATGCTCTTTGTTGAAGCAATAAGCAACAATAGCTGCATACGCCTTTTTTATAATACACGCTTTCCACTGTATATATGGCACTTATAACGCATATTAGAGCTGTAATTTTTTTTTTTTTGGGGGGGGCGGGGGCATAATAAACCTATTGCCCACCTGCCAAATTTCTGGGGGCACATGCATCCATTGCCCCCCCCCCGTTCCCGGGTCTCTGTTTGTAGCTTCAATTATTGGGCTCGCCGCTCATAGTAATTCCCACGAGAGCAAAACCTAATCTTATCCCATCCTGTTCCTGTGGGAATTTCCAGTACCATGACATCCCTGGTGCGCTCACATTTTGAAACTTTTTTGCTCGAAATTTGGTTATATTTTGATCAAAATTTGACATTGATTTTTATTGGAAAAATGCGTTGTTTCAAAATTTATTATTGAATTTTTACCTCAAACTTTTGCAACCTCAAACTTTTAAGTTCCTTGTACCTTATTTCCTAAAGTAAATACGCTTCAAAATTGAATGCTGTTCACACTTTTAAATTCACTAAAAATACGAGAAACATGCTTCGAAACACTTAATAAAATTTGAGCTCAAATTTTGATCAGATTCTGATCTGAGTAAAATGTTTGAACGTGCGAAGCCACAATTAGTGAAATTTTAAGACTCGTAGTCAAACTCATATGAGACTTGGGCTTTGGAAGTGGAAAGTTCTTTTTCCTGGTTTTGCACCTTTAAACGTTATAATGTTTTTTACTTTTAAGGATTTATTTAAAGACGTACTGACAAATGAATTAAAATTCGAAATCCGTTTTGATCGCGTTTTAATGAAGCCAGGGTAAATCATGGTTTTGTTCACTATTTTTGTTACAGTATTTTCAGAAGGCAATGCCTTTGAACACAACAGTCAAAGCTCATTGGTAGCCCATACTGTACGAATACGTTCAGGCAATATCGGTTCCTTAATGTTTATTAGCATTAAATTAGATACGTGTCTGTTCGCGAACAGAGCTAATGTGTAACAGGACCGTTCCGATCCGCTACAAGCGTATTTGCAGGATTCGGTGCTAAAACCACTTAGAAACATTCCACATTGAGTAGAACCACGTTATAGTGACTTTCTAACAGTATTCCGGAGGACCCGCATAAGGCTTGCGGAAGTTCAATTTATAAAAAGGATGGTACATTGCATGGTGTCGTGGTCGTTTTCATAATATTATTTTGTCTGGTGCTATTTTGCTTTTTAATATTTTGCTTATTAACTCAAGATGTTTACTTTGGTTTCTTGATAATTATCGCTTATGTGTGCTTATTATGTTACATATACATGCCTTGCTCTATGTTATATTTGTGCCGGCGTCCGCGCCCTAATGGACTCATTACAGGAACGAGCGTATGAAGTCAGACCTAAAACTGTCGGCTTGATAAGTGGCGACTGTAGTAAATAGATAGTAGAACCCCGTAGAAATTCATGCGCGAGACAAACGATATCTCTTTTCAGAATAATAAAGCCAT
This sequence comes from Trileptium ribeirensis, assembly GCA_030248225.1. Classification (NCBI taxonomy): domain Eukaryota; kingdom Metazoa; phylum Nematoda; class Enoplea; order Enoplida; family Thoracostomopsidae; genus Trileptium; species Trileptium ribeirensis. Next base: position 26,767 of record JASANE010007019.1, read on the forward strand.
AAGGCAACTAACTAGGGCTAATGAGGACTTTTACGCATTCTTGCGTCATAGCATGCAGGAGGTAGTTACTATGATCGAACAAATCCGCTGTGCGAACCAACAAGGTATAGCGTACTTGCATCGCCAATTAATTGGCCATATTCTCCTCAGTGCGCTCCTCAGTGCAGGCTATAATGGAGTCTATACTCAATGGTGAACTTTCTCATTTGGTGATCGACGTCGTTATGTTGCGACAGCTATTCGCTTTAGATCCGCGTATCTCTAAAACTATCTTGATGAGAGAACCCATCCTGGCCTACCAATTCCGCCGCGTCATGCCAGTGAGCGTTGATTTAAACTGGATTTCGCTTTGGGTTCATTCTACAATTAGCATTACCTAAAGGTAACGACGGCCGACCATATAACACCAGCTGGAATGCACCTGCTACGCTGACGCAATTGAAACTGCCGCTGCCGCAATGCGCCGTTCGGCTAGGACACATCCGCTTTGAATCATTAAACTTAGGAGCATGCAAGCAGAGCCCCGGAATACCTTTTTGCGAGCCGCACGCATTATTAACCGACCACAGTACCAATTACTTAGAATGGATTATCGCAGGTGAGCATGTGCCTAAATCCATCAAACACACATGCAGCAATAGCTCGCTTATCGGTCCACTCGCTAACGATACAGCTGTGCACACGACTATTCAGGGCGCCTTGATTAGGAACAGTGAACGCGAAGTCATTTTGATTAACTGTAGGCAGCTCGCACATGTAACTTTAGGTGAAAGTATAAGAGTACCACCTAAAGGATTTTTTTGATTTCTACATGGAAACTACACTCAGCTTGACAAAGGATCGATAGTACTAACAAGTATGTTAAAACCCGAGAAAATCACGATTAAATTCGGACCAAACATCACCATTGACCGGCTTTCCGGTATCAAATTAAGACCTTTAACCTGGAACACTCTAGATAACGCCAAGGCCACAAACTTGCAAGTGGATCCAATAGCGAAAGAACAAGTGCGCAGGGTGGTTAATTTCCCTGCTCTGGAATATACTGGAACCTCGCCATATTTCATTGTCACACTTGTCGTTAGTATCGTGAGTTTGATCTGCTATATGACTAAGTGCAAGGTTTCACCTAAGTATGGATATTGTATTCCTCGGTGGTATCCATGCCGCGGGCGACTAATCAAATCTGATAGTAATCCCCGGAAAGCTATTCGGTGGATTAGAGCTAGGACACGCTCCCCGAGTGCTCCACCTAAGGACGGGCTCCTCTCTAGTTCGGATAAGATCCCATCGACCGAGGTCGCTGTTACGCCTTCGGCACCATCGCGTGTTTCCGTTATGGCTAACCGCGCCCCGCGTCGCTCCTCTAGATTACTAACCTCTCGCAACTCATCGGAAGAGGAACTTCTTTTTATAGAGGATTACGAGTTATTCATCGCTCCTGTTCGTGAGATGCGACTAGGACCTCGTCAAAAAGTACTTACCAGACATCTGATTACCATGCCTGTCGGAAATACGCCGCTACTTATTAATACAACAATATTTGGTACTCCCGTTTACAACACTTGTAGATACCGGACCGGACGTCTCAATCATGTCTCAAGCTCTAGCCGCACGTTTAGGTTTAGTGCCCCGTGACACGAACACCACTAGGATAGTGTTAGCTACACAGCAAGAGTTGAACATAAATGGAGTAGTACAAGCACCGACCACCATAGGGCCGTTGAGTACACCATGCGACTTTCAAGTAACCGCCGATACTCCGTACGAGTGTATTCTAGGCACGGATTTTATGGCCTTATTGCCATACGTGGCGATAAATTTCAAAGATCGCTGTTTGGATTTATCTAACGGAATAAAAAATTATTCGGTACCTTTTGCTGATCAAAGGGGACTATCGTCCGCCTGTTATCAACATAGTAAATAGGCAATCCACACAGGTACCGCCGAACACGGAACTGTTTATCAACGCTATTCCCCAGATTGCTCAAGCACGCGCGGGACAAGTTTTATTCGTCCCAGATCCATCCATTATTAACATCGCCATCGCAGATGCCATTGTCCTTTTACTGGACAACGGCTAATACCGGTTGCAGTGATGAACTTCGGGAACGTGCCTGCTGCCTTTCATGCGGAACAAACGATAGGACGTACCGAGATATTAGATGACAGCGAGATAGAGATGTCATATGACAGCAACAAGCGCTTACTTTAGTTGGGACCACTCCGACATACTAAACAATGCAATAATATCGGGGTCACCTGAGACAATGTAGTACAAGTTATCAATGAGCAAAAGAAAGCGATCGATACTGAACGATCCATCTAGATTCTAAGTAAAATTGACTTTGGAAACACATTCCCTAACCCTTAGGAACTCAAACAATTGAAAACTACCATCTCCGAAAACGTCGATATATTTAGCGTACACCCGTTCAATTTGGGTACATGTGGTGTTCACCAACACCGGATAATAGCCGTGGATGTTAAGCCCATCAAGCAGGTACCGTATCGTCTCACACATTCATTACGAGAACTTTTAAGAGAGGAGTTGAACAACATAGTAGAAGCAAGACTTATCACACCATCCGATTCACCTTGTCTTTGTCCCATAGTGTACGATACCAAAAGTGACGATACTTTGCGTGTCTGCGCAGATTTTCGCAAACTAAACGTAGTCGCCGAACACGACCTATACCTGATACCACGCATAGATCACATGTTAGGCTGTCTACGGACATTAAATTCATGTCAAGTCTAGACCTCAACAAAGGATTTTGGCAGTTAGAACTAGACCCCGAAACTAAGAAGAAAACATCATTTGTTACTGCCCGTGGCCAGTATGAATACAACGTTCTACAGTTTGGTTTAAACTCATCACACGGCGCCTTCCAAAGTTGCACGTAAATAATTTTGAAAGGTTTGGAGTGGGAACGTTGTCTCATATATATAGATGACATACTAGTGTTCTCACCCACATTCGAGCAGCATTTAGCGGACTTAATAATGTATTCGACAGATTTCGTAAGGCGAACATAAAGCTAAAACCCTCTAAATGCCTATTCAGGCAAAAGCAACTCAAATATTACGGACATATTATCAGTTCCGAGGGAGTCCAACCTGATCCCGAGAAAACAGCCGCTATTGACAATTATAAACGGTCCGAATTTCTCAAGCAGTTACAAAGCTTCCTAGGGCTTGTGGGTTACTACCAGAAATTCATACCGCATTATTCGCATATCTGCGAGCCACTTAACGCCCTTCATCGCAAGGACACTGAGTTAAAATGGACTCCGCAGTGCGAGGAAGCTTTCGGAAAACTACGCAAAACTCTAGTACAAGAACCACTGCTTATATACACTGACTTTTCCAAATCCTTTGTATTGCAAACGGACGCTTCTGGATACGACCTAGGGGCCGTTGTCTCGCGGAAAACTGATAAAGGGACACTGTCGATCGCCTATGCTAGCAAATCGCTCGTGGATTATTAACGTAGATATACTGCCATCGACACCGAAGCCCTTGCAATACGTTGAGCCGATTTGAATTTCAAGCACGATTTGCTGGGACACGAATTTCACGTCGAGACAGACCATAAGCCTCTTTAAGCATCATTTGAGAGACCACCGCGAAACTCGCGACTAGCCCAATGCCGCAACAAATTGCTTATGAGGTTTGGAGGTTTAGATATCGAATACCGGCCAGGTAAGGCCAATGCCAATGCTGACGGACTGGTACACGATCCCCGACATGACGTGGAATTTTCTTATTCGTCGGACGAAGCCGAATACGACGAACAAGGCCACCACCGAATGGTGGCTGTAGCTGTCAAAGAGCTCCAGCCAGACTGCTAGGGAGACTTCCCTCTGAAGAAGCCTGGAAACGGCTCACTCGACAGCTTGGGACTTCCGCAGAACGCTTCCCTTACCTTGCCGCCCGCATATGTGCGAGAGCTCTTCTACCGCATGTTTGGAGGGCCTGGCTATGGTCCTTTGCCAGATCTAACACGCTTCATCTTCTGCGGACATGTTGACGACCCGTGGCCTCCAGGAGCTGAACCAATCCCGAGACGTCCGACTGCACCTGAGCCACTCGCTGGACCGATATTGACACAAGGACCCTCTACTTAACCAATCCCTGGACCCTCAACTGCGCCCGTTCCACTTGCTAGGACTTCATTACAACAGGAACCCTCGAAGGCTCCCATGCAACCTGTTGCCGCTCCTACAGGCGAGAGCTCAACCCGCGCCATCGCTGGTACACCTGAAGTTGCTAGACCGTAAACTTTATGGATGAATGTTATCCATAGTGGTTTACCAGAAGTGGAAGAGTTCGATACTTTAATTAGAGTTGCGTATGCATGCGGACCGCGAGTGCTATTACAGCGCCCTGAACAGGTTTATGACACAGAGAGCACATATACCTGCCGCATTTTCACTGACATGAGGGACGGAACCTTCTCAATTTTACACCATACATCCAACGCAGAGATAAACAGTTTGGTCCTATATGGTGGTACCTACATACTCATCGTCAGCCAGCCGACGATAAGGCCGCGATGGCTCTTAGGTCACAAGCTCACCATTATCGACTACGTCCCGACACCGCGTTTTTATATCTCACCAAACGACCATCGACCCAAATTGTGTGTATCCAGACTGCTTATACGGCAAATACTCAAGCACGAACACGACACTTTGTTGGGTGGACATCTAGGTAGAGATCGTTTATTAATCAAGCTCAAGCAATTCTGTTACTGGGAAACCATGGGTAAAGATGTGGACGAGTATGTAAGGTGGTGCGTACTTTGCCAGCGGTCGAGCAACCTACCTCAAAATGTCCGAGCCGCGCTTGGAGAGAAACCGCTGGCTAGTGCACCTATGCATCGCATGTTCGTTGACTTATCAGATACTTGGGTTCCGTCCCGAAACGGAAATAGGTACGTAATTGCTTTCATCGACCAGTTTACTAAGTTAGTAATCGCCGCTGCACTACCCGATCAAACCGCTAGGTCGGTAGTTAAGGTCTTTGTTGAGGACGCGGTGTGCCGCTACGGCGCGCTTGAAGAGCTAGTTTCAGATAGAGGTGGCTGTTTTGTTTCAGAAGTGATGGAAGCCCTATGTGCCCGATTACACACGTTCAAACGAGAAACTTTGAGCTACAACCCAAAGCCAAATGGGGAAATCGAGCGTTTTAACCGCACGTTATTATTTGTTCTAAGGGTAGCTATACCTGACGTTGATCACGCTACGTGGGAAGAGGTTTTAGCCTGTTGTATCATGTCCTTTAATTCCGCTGTACACGCTTCTACGCATTATCCACCGTTCATGCTCATGCATGGGTTCTAACACCGCGTACCAGGCGGAAGTGGAACACAAACCGATTGGGGTCGTTATCCGGGAGCAGAAGCTTATCGTGCGAATGTACAGCGGTGGTTAGCTACAATTAGAGACAGTGCCTACCGTTCTATGCAATCTGCTGGGGAATATAGGAAGCGATATTATACTCGCAATATCAAGGTCCCAGACTATCTAGTCAATGAACATGTGTGGGTCTGCCGACACTACACTATGCCAGGCCTGTCACGCAAATCAGATCGTAGGTGGTGTGGACCATATCAAATCACCAAAATCATGTTACCCTGCATCTGCGACAAGCTCCCTGGACAACCTAACGCTTCCGACCACGTAGTCCATATAAATCTCACTAAACCATGCTATCCACCGCTTAGCAGTTTTCCCGACATGCCAGACTTATTGAAAGCCGTGCCTCCCGCATATATCGAGGCAACGTTACAAGAGCCCGGGGAGACTATACCCGCTGATAAATATTTCGCTAGGGTGCTACAGGCTGCTGATCCTGAAGCAGTCGATAGGTTGCGTCAAGAAATAGATGGCGTTTCGACGTACCTAGTGTCGAGGTTGGAGAACCTAACTTAGAATACACACAGGCTCAGGCCGACATACATCGCGCCGCCGTGGAACAACTTACCCCGGAACAAGATCCGTCAGGAGCCTCGCAACAAAACAGGTTGCCTATTTGCGATCCCGACCGAACAAATGATACAGGGTGGCCGACCACCTCACAGGACCTCGCTACCCAAGAGCCAGTTAAGTTACCTTACGCGCTTGACCAGCCACCCGGTACCTTTTCTCCCGAGTACGGACAGCATACGGCAACCAGTAACCTTTTGGGAGCGAAAACAGGCTGCCCGGACTGAGGAACCGACTAGACACTTAGCGCTACAGCGCCTGGGAAATGGTCGTTCACAACAACCATTCAATGCCAATGATCTAGGACTCGTCGAATCGCTCGCCTAGCCGGACCCGGATGAGCCTTCGCCCCATACGTCTGAACAACCCATATCTTCGTTGCCGGTAGTTGAGCACGCAATGCAAACATAACCGCTTACAGCCGCCCAACGCCGAGCCGCCATTGCCACGCAAACTTATAGCAGTCCATATACACAACGCTTAGTAACCGACCCTGATAAGCCACAAGTACTGTACCATAATTATCGTGAACCCGCGGCATCATACGAACAACAGTATCATAAGCCCAGCCGCGCATACTCAGCACCACAACTCCACTCCCACACACGCCGCTGATGCCACTAGGATTTGAAGCCACGCTTGAGAAGTACATCCCGCCCGATTGGCTTATGCCGTATTCCACATAGACCCAGCCCCCACAATCAGCACCAGCGTATAGCGAGCTGCCTCCAGAAACCGCACCAACGCAGGAACCTGAGCTAACACAACAAATGCGAACCATCTCGCGCCCTAATGGACTCATTACAGGAACAAACGTATGCAGTCAGACCTGAAACTGCCCGCTCGATAAAGGGCGACTGTACCAAATAGATAGTAGAACCTGGTGTGGGGGGACGTGGGTTCGGTATTATAATATTCGAAAGTTTTTAGGAATACTCGGAGTTCGACCGGCTACTTTCCAGCGTTGAAACAAAAGCATTTGGTACGACCGCCCGGGAATAGGAGGCCATCGGTTGCTTAAAAGCTAGACCATTGGCCTGTAGTAATTGCGGCTGAGAGTATCAAACTTACTTAAGTTAAACAATACATGTAGCCATGGCCGCGAATAATATATGCAGCCATGGTCACGACAACAACAGTAACCTACAAGCCTAACTTAATGGAAAAGTGAGGGTACGATAGTTCCGATTATTCGGAAATGACGGCCGACGGGCTCGTTTGTCGGGCCGTACCAGTCTACCGGTTTAGGTTTCGGTAAAACTACCCGACCACTTTTCGATAGAGAATTCCACAGGCTTTCTAATGAGGCCGAAACAACCGAAACTTTTTCAGGACTTGACTTATAGTTTAAGGAGAAAACATGTTCAAATGATAAAACAGCCGTCACTTAAGCTAAGTTTGGCTATTGATAGTAGGTCGGGATAGCTACATTTTATGCACGTATGTATGTATAGATCTAATTTCAACTCCCCTCTGTTTCTTTTCTCGCCCTATCGAACGAATCTTCTATTTGGTATCCCCTGTGTCAACCCCCAATGTCCGAAATCTCAATATCTGATTAGTAGTTTCAGCCCATTTTGTGGAACCATCGCTTTTTTGATCACTTACTTTTGTGAACAAGGCCGCCCTCGATGGAACCTATTATCTTTCCAAACAGGTCATGTCACCGGATAACTAAGGAACGCCATCGGATTTAATTGTGCCCTTTGGTCCGCCAGAGGATGGCCGCCGGAACTTCTGTCTTCATGTCGTCAGCATCTAAAAGCGCTTGAGTCTCGCCATCGCAACCATTCCTCCATTCTTGTTGTAGGGTCACCTACCGGAGTTTTATACATCATTAGGTAGATTACCTATTCAGGAATCTAACGGGCCCAAGCGGGTCTCGACCCGCTTGACCAATACGCCGACATGTCGGCTGCCCCTCCGTTTTGTAACTATTTTGTAACACATGTCACAGAAAGTGACATAAAATTTCTTCTGTTTTGTACCATTTACATATCGGACCCCTGGTCTTAAATGTACACATGCGACCTTTATTTACACGTCTGGTCTTGGCGCGGGCATCCGCCCGACCTCCCGCTAGCCGTTATGCCAGCGATACTGCCCTACAGTCCAGGCTATGACCGATAGTGGGCAGGAAATAATCAAAATTTTATTCTTAACTCAACAGTTGGCTAATCGCCCATCGTTACACTCAGCTAGTCTCTCTAAATATAACCAGCGAGCCTGAGTTCGCCCACCCATTAGCTCGGGACAACTGACAGAAGCGCCTCCACTATTGTCCAAACTCTCTCTATCCTTGTCATTCTAGCATTTTTACAAATTTTGTCCCTGAGACGGGCGTATCGCCCATCATTCGAATCCACCCCTCATGTTAAGTCCAACGATCCCAAGCGGACGTCATTCGGCCCAACCACTAGCGCGGGGGGCCCGCTAGAGTTGCCTACACTAACACATGCATCTCATACCGACCCTAGTTTCGTGTCTACTCCCCATGTGTTTGGTGTCATTTGAACCCGTTCTTCGTCCTGGGGATGAATCTAACTCCGGCCCACCGAATTTTCTCCGGGAAACCTTCGCCCCCACTCCTTTTCCGTGTCCCTTTCCTTGTCTTTCCTTTTTATTGTTTCTCGTTTTCTCTCTTCTCTAGACGACCTTTTGGTCGTTGTCTATGTTTTCTCTCGTGGCTCGTCGTGTTGTATTCGCGAGCTTTTGGCCGCTGCATGCGACTTGTTGGTTCTTTCTCTTTTCTCTCTTTGTCTTTCTGTCTACGTTTCTCTTTCTTCCGTTCTGTCTGTCTCTTTTCTTTCATCTGCCCCTCCTTTCTTCCCGACATTCATATTTTTTCAACGGCTGTTACGATACCAACAATTGAATAGTAAAGAAATCTATTAAGGACATTAACACGCATATATATTTTGTATGATTTTAACTCAGACATACATATATACGTATATTCATATATATTCGATAGGAAAGAACAAAGTCACAAACGGTATAATTTCATGAGTTTTATTGGTTCAAGAAATGCGTTCACGCGGAAGGCTATAATGGTCTCGGGGCAAGTTCGGGGCCCAGCAGCGACCTCTGGGAGACCCGGCTGAGGGAGCTCTTCTAGCGGGTGACTCCAAAAGGGATGCCCTGTCCTCGACCTCGGATTGGGTCCAGTCCCGTGGCCCCCTCCCCATGGATCATCTTGAAGACGGCACACATTTCCTGGAATCACGAGTCAAAAATAAATACAGCCTAGCAGACCAAGATATGAACGTGTAATGTCCGCATGGGCTTACGTAATAAATATAGGGAAAGTGTTAAAATCAATTTTCCAGACTGTCGGACCTATTAAAGAAATGGGCAAATTGATAAGAACTCTTTGTACTTTCATAGCTTTCAGCAGTAACAGACATACATATAAACGTGCAATCTTTGCACGTAACGACACGTCTCCTATAGAAAATCAATAGACGAAACTGGGATAGGGTTCAACTAACTGGCATGAACACATTTTAGTGTAAATACCAGTTCTAATAGTCCGAGTTATCAGTCTTATTTTAAAATTTGCCTGAAAACGTTTGAACCTAGCGGCATAATATCAGCAGACGCGACAATAGATTCACGCTTCAAACTGATAGGTAAACGTGCAAAGTTTGCAAGCTTACCTGTGGAAGACATTGAGTTCGCGCGTCATGCTCGGGTCAGGGTTCATATTTGCAATTGATTAACGTTTTAATAATTTCGATGACAATGACAATATTTAGACTGTCTTCGTTTAAAATCCTGATTATCTTCATTTGAATGCAAGAATGTATGGCTTCCAGACGTAAATAAAGTAATTAGCAAATATGAAACAATAGGAATTTTTCTGGAGGGATTTAACCCCCGACCCACATTGGCAGATGGTCGTCTTTTGTTTTCCCCTCTCTCTAAAATGATCACTGGTTTACGTTAACCGGTGAACCTCAAAAGTTTTCGAATTTTCCAATTGGACGTTGGAACGAAAGGTCGAATAAAAGGGGCGTCGGCAAATCGCACCTGATTGGGCGATGTCCAAACTGCTATCTCAAACTACACTCAAAAAGTTCGAGTTTGCCTGCAACACCAAAGATCTTGGAATAAGTTCGACTTTGGCAGCACGGAGTTCGGTTGCTTTACTGACCTTCTCCGTGGCTTCATATACTACGTGTTTCACACAATTTTTCGTTTTGTTTGCTTCACATAGCTCGACGATAGCTGTGGTGTTGGAGTGGATTATTTTGTTCTCAAGATTGGGTTGAGCGAATGGGTGGTCGGAGCCGAGAGTTTGTTTTCCCCGGGACGCAACCAAAGGTAGGTGGTAGTTTGCGCATGCCCACATATGATGATTTGTAGACATTTGAGCATCGATTGTAGCGTCTGTCGCATTCTTCTCTGAGTTGAATGAAGAACGTTGTAACCTATAGAATAAAAAAGCACACCGGGTGCAGGGACAGGGTCCGTGCGACGCCAGTGGATTCCCCCTTTCAAGCAAGGTCATTCCACTGAAAAATTAAAAATGCTTTAGGTTTTACCATGCCCGCTTCTGGCCTAGCATTGCTCCTGTTTCTGCATGATTCAAACAATTGGACGAATACGGATCTCGGAGTCCACTGATCTCCAGGCCATATGATACTGTCACCTTTACTTAAAGGGTATGTTAATATGGGAGTATCCCTCCCCGACCCAAGTATTATTTCGTCGGCATCGCACAATAAGGCTCGATATATGCTATATGTCATACAGGATCGGTCAGCTGTCTAAACAGTATCAGGTAATAGCAAATATAGTACCCGCCCCAACGGTGGGATAGTAGGAACATTATGTGAAATCTATAGGACTAGGAATATGCATCTGATTGAAGTATCGTCTATAAAAATCTGTTGATCTTACTCCACGTTGTATACACTGTTTGCAAATCTGCATTGATTTGTACCATAGTCGACTGTACAATGATAATCATGTATCGTGCATTTCCATAATCAATTATCTGTAATATAGCTTTGAATCATAACAATCAATGTATCATAACCTCATGCATAATTCCGTGTTGTTCATACTATCGCAAGCTTGTACCTAGCCATTAACATTGTATTCCTCCATGCTCACTGTCGCTCTATTCCGCCTGGTTTGTCACCCTGACCTTTAAAGTACCTCTGACTGTTAACCAGCTCAACGCTCTATTTTCGAAACGATACACCCGTAGCCTTGTCTTATTGCTTCCGGATAAGGGTTGCGCCGCGCGCTATATGGAGCGAGTTTCGAAGCACTTCGGAATATGTTTCTGAACTCATCGCTGAGCGAATGTCGCCAAAATTGGGGATTAAAGGGACAATGATTTCTGATGCCTCGTTTAGTCGGGCCCGCGCTCGCTCCGATTTCCCGTTGGGTGTAATTTCGGAACTGCAATAGTCCGCGTGCGGGGTTGCTGGTTCTATAATTTGCCGTCAATGCATCGTGTTACTACTGACATTGCACCTCAATAGCATTACCCTTAACCATGCATGCTGTGCATAATGTTGCAATAAAAGCTCGAAAATTCACTACTGTGTCCAGTGGTATTTGATCGGAAAACGCAATATAATTGTCCCTTTGAACTGGTCAATGCTACGCGCCACGAACTGCGGATGAGAAAATCCAAAGCCTTGGTGCGTACGATTCGCTATTAGTGATATTACCGAATGGTAAAGCAATCATGTTGAGAAGAGTCCATAGAACTGCCAAGAGTAAAAGCTCAGGAAAACGTCAAACACTAAACATGCTTAAAATTTGTTAGGCAAAACACGTAACTTAAAATGAATAATTACTGCTAAAATGAACAATGAATAGAGCGTCCGACATTAAACACTCAGGAAATGTCGGAACCCTGTGGGGGCCATAAGGGCTACAATCAATTGATGGAATCAATTAAACAACTAAGCTGGTTGAACTTAAAATCCATGCACTATTTCCAATGTTCATTCGAGCTCACTACAAAACCATGTCGAATTAAACAACTTCCAGATGAGCTTAGAATAGTGAATATTGGTCTGACATTATGATCTGTGAGCAGGTTTCGATGTCAACCTCCCTTGGGGACCTCCGTAATCATTCCGAAATACTAGAGACGTGCGCAACCAATCGGGCGGGGTCCGAACACACCTCGTGAAGCGCCTGCGACTTGCTAAGCTCCATAGCTTCTTGGGTCTGACAAAGAAAGGTGTCGAAATCGCGAAATTTACAGTCCACCCTTGAGGTTATGATAGCCGGGGTCGTATGGCCATGGCGTTAGGAAGTTGCGCCATGCAGCTGCGTACCGTTATTACAAATGTACGTATGACGTCATAAGCGAAGCGTCTTTTGCTTTATGAGTATTGTTCGCGAACACGACTGCTTTTAATTGAAATAAAATAAAATGTTCGCAATACAGGATGTAACTTTTTGGTTTGACTAGAACCCACTTAAAATATCGGAAATTTTTCAAGATAACAAAATATGATGGTCAATGGATTTATTGGGAATTCACTCTAACCAAGTAGATGCACATCTCGTTATGAAGACACAGTACTTGCTTAATGGTAGATACATATCTGCCCTTATTACACACTGGTATTGTATGCCGTTTAACCTGACAGATGCATAGTTAAATATAGACGCCAGATTTTTATTAAATATCTAGTGCCTCGAATTTACAGCGGGACAGCAGTCGATTTAGGCCAACCCAACATTTACAATATAAGATGGGTGTGCATGGTTCCAATTATGTGGCGATATAAAAAGAACTATAACTATAACTTACATTAACACACATATGCGACCTCGGCTATCGCAATTGTGATAGTATAGACAGATAATTCACTTGACAGCGATAGTAAACCTAAACCCTGCAGCCAAAAAGTCAAGTACATGTTTGTCCGCGGCTGCACTGAGGTGCTATGTCCATGCCACCTAGAAGATTATCTAATAAGATTCATAATTTAGAATTTTTACTTTATAAAAAGTGTCATCCTCAGGGCCAAAGTTCGCTTGGGAAATGACTTAAAGTGGTAAATCCTTAGGTTTTTCACATTTAAATAAAATCGTGAGTAAAATATAGGTAATCTGCATTTTCGTGATACTGATAAAAGCAATATATTTTACTATATTGCTATTATCGGTGGTCACACGTAAGACGTTGGGGACTAATTTAATGTTCAACCAGTGTCATTTCATTTTCCCTAAAATGTTTTTCTGATATATGCACAATTTATAAGTTTAAGTACATGTCAATTGAAGCAAATGTGGAGTATAACTACTTTTTATACGCGCCCGCAAAATTTGTGGGAAATTTTATATCCTCTCCTTCAGTTTTAAAGCTAATAACTAATAACAATACGCCGTTCGCTTGCAGCTCAAAAATTTCAGTGGCGAGACCATACCGAAATTCGTTGATTAATGTCGCCGGCCTTCGATCTGATTTGTTACAGGCGATATAAAGATATAAAAACAAACGTGATATAAGCGCGACGAAAAATTGTTTAAACGAAATCAGGGTGTCATAATGTCGAATGCTTTTGTGCGTCCGAAAATCACAGTTATTCGCTAAATAAGGTTGATATCAAGTTTCATGAACTTTAAGCTCTTGGTTTACTATGTCGACGTTGTAAAACAATACTGTTTTGCAAGTTTGGGATCCTTCTATCGAACCAAGAGCTTAAAATAAAATCATCAGAGTATCAGCTGTGCCATGTCAAAATATATAACAGATGCTAGCGTCTGGATAGTGTCTTCGCCAAATATGGTTTGTCGTCTTCATTTGCTCGCTGGTGTTTCGGCGGACATTTGACGAAATCTTGCCGTAGAAAGTATCGATGTCATAGTATAAATTATGAATTTCTCTAGTATATACTTTGTGACGACTGATATCACCGGATGTTTAGATTCACAACAACATTCGCGTTTACACGAATGCAAAGCTCGCCGACAAGAAAGCACTCGTCTACTACAATTGAAGACTCGAAATATCTATTTGCACTTTCCGGTAAGCAAGCACCGATTTAGAAAATATACCAGATTTTTTAAGCTGACAATAGCGTTCATGTCTGAACGAATGCAGAGCTCGAAATTTCTATTTACCGTTTTAGGTTATAGCATGCACCGATTTTGATCAACGTTGCCAATAAATTATACGAAGAGCA